>AYEL01091978.1:0-25869 GCA_000484575.1 Olivierus martensii | reverse complement strand
ATATACCTCAAACAAAAAGGAAGAAAAGTATACAGCCTATATAACATTCATTTAATAATTATATCTTCCTTACTGCTGTTCATTAAAATTGAGTATGTTTTTTCTTTTTAACAATATTAACTTCACTTTCTGAACTTTTTCTGCATGTAAAGTTTATGAATCTTCTGGTTCTTTACAAAATCTATAATCTAACCTGCTACAACCTGCTAGAAAACAATCGTTTCTTAACATACGCCCAAAAGAAAATTTATGGATAAAAAAGTTTTTCTTTTCTTTTACATTCCTCTCCTTGAAGAATATAAACTTATTTTTTTATCCAAGAACTGAACATTTGGAACATAAAATACTCAATTATTGCCAATTAACTCAATTTCAAATTGAAATCAAAATAGACTGCATATCGTCCCTCTCATGACAATTAATTTTAGCAAAGTATTTCCCAACTATTGCATTTTGTGTGTACATAGTGTGGATTCACAAAAATTAATGAAAATGTTTTGTATTGTAAGAGAGTAAATGTAATTTTCTAAATGTGTTAAGTAAAAACTGTGTTGTGGGAGGGATACCTGTACTATTAATTGTGAACTGTTTATTTGTTTTGAAGTGCAATATTATAAATATGTATTGGATAAAATATTCACAACATTGTCACAATGATCAGCAGATTGAAAATGAATTTATTTTTCATTAGGGATGTTTTCAGTTTTTTTCCATCATTCCATTCTATAATCTATTAAGGTATTGAAAAATGACAATATGTTTTACATTAATAATTTTGTTTATTTCTATGGCTATAAATATTCCATTTTTCTTCACCAATATTATTTATATTGTACATAGTGTATATATGTATATATAATCTTATAAATCTTATGTTGCAGTTGTATACTGCTTCATATAAGTTCAGTGTAGAAATTTGTTTTGTAATTTTTAATTGTTTTTTATGAATTTGAAAAAATCTATTATAATTCCTCTAATCAGATTGTTTTAAATATTGTATAGATTGAATGTAAAAGCTTTTGTTTCCAATTTTAAAATATAATAATTTATTAAATTTTACAATTAATAAAAATTAATTTAAAATTTCATTTTAATTTTAGGCTCTGGAAATAGCTAAAGAAGAAAATTTACTTCCAACAGGGAAAAAAAGAACTCGAAAACCTAAAGTAAATAATTATTTCTTTTATCCACAAAACATGATTTGTTGTGTTAAATGAAAACAAAATTATAATTATTAGATTATAATAAACATATTACATAAGGTACATATAGAAGTTATTATATTAAAATAAGACAAGTTTGCAAGTTTGTGTTAATGAAGTATAATGTATAGTGAGAGAAATTATCACTCATACTGAAAGAATAATATAAGTCAACATTCTTAAACTATTTTTTTTTTTTTAAATTGGGTTATTATTCTATCAATAAAAAGTTTGGAAAGCTCTGATATAAGTTATTTTAATTACTCAATATTATTTAATTTCTTATCATAATCATATTTTGGCAGCATAAATTTGACATGATTTCTTTAACTTAAAATTTATTTATATTAATTTTATCAGTATATTTTAATATTAGTCAAAATGTTATATGTGCTCATATTAAGAAAGCATTGAACCAATTTAGCAGTAGCAAAATTTATTCAATAATAAATATTATCAAATTTTCTCCTTTATGAAGGAGAGAGAGCATATTTGATGGTTTAATCCTTAAAAGAATGAAGCATGAAGTAAAGAGTGTAAAAAGCATGAGGGAAGTGGGAAAATATATTTCCAGAGAACTGACTGTTACAATGTTTTGTTATAATGTTATTCTGTGGAAGAGATATCCTTCCAGTGGTCTCCTCCACTAGTGACCAGGGAAATATCCTTAGTCACTAATAGAAGAGAGAGAATCCCTTTAGTTGTCTTTTCCAATATCAATGAGACAGTGGGTGAACTTTTCTCCACCTACAGGAGATTCAACTATGTAGCATTATAAAACTAAGGAAGCCATTTCAGAAGATTAACTGCAGAATTACAATTTTAATACTGTTGCTTTTCATCATTCTTGTGATGATGATACAATGTCTACATAATGTAATGAAATAAACTTAAATTATGAATGTTTACTGTTTTTCTGAATTTTTTATTTAATTTTTTCAGATCATGATCAACTACAATTAAGTGAAATTCTGCATATACAGGTATCCCTCCTATAACATGATTTCACTCTCACCTGATTAGAAAATTGCAGAAACCCTTATATAACATGGTACATAACATAACATAACATTGTACATGGTATTTTTATTTAACATATTTAAAAAATTACACTTACTCTCCTATAACATAAAACATTTTCATTAATTTTTGTAAATCCACACTATGGAACAGAATACACACAAAAAATGGCATTCATTAGAAAATACTTTAATAAAATTAATCATAGTGCAATTTTGCTAGTTTGCTGTGAGTAGGACAATATGCAGTCTATTCAACATTCCTTGAGTCTATTTTTGATTTCAATTTGATATTGAGTTAATTGTTGATCATTGAATATTTTGTGCTCCAAATGTTCAGTTCTTGGATAAAAAATAAGTTTTTTTCTTCAATAGAGAATGTGAAATAGGAAAAAACCTTTTTTATTCATAAATTATTTTTTGGGTATGTGTTAAGAAATGATTGTCTTGTAGCAGGTTAGATTATATATTTTGTAAAGCAAGTAGAAGATACACAAACTTTAAATGCAGAAAAAGTTCAGAAAAGGAAGTTAATATTGTTAAAAAGAAAAAATAATCTCATTTTAACTGAACAGTAGTAAGGAAATATAATTATTAAATAAATGTTACTAGGATTTTGGAGTCAGGGAGTCAGAGTCGGAATTTTAAACTGCCTGGAGTCACTCGGACCTTACAAATTTTAGGGAGTCAAAGTCAGATTTTTTTTTTAAAGTGGATTCGGATCATTTGCCATCCCACTCTGCAATCTTGAATGTTACATAGACTGTATACTTTTTCTTTCTTTTTATTTTATACATATTGTATTTTTGGGGTCTTGCTGTATATATTTTTTCTTTCTTTATGTTTCGTGTTATTAATATTCTTAATAAAAATTAGTTTTTCTTTATGTTTCATGTTATTAATATTCTTAATAAAAATTAAGTTTCTTGTATGGAATTAAAGAAAGTTATTTGTTCTTTTCGACTTTGCCTTGGTCAACTCTTTCTTCAACAAGAAAAAAAAAAGAGCACTTTAAAGTTATGTGTATATTTTTTCCACTTTAAATCAGTGCTAGATTGAACAGTATTTTAAATTGAAAACATTTTTGATGGGTAAATATCTTGTTTTCAAATTATGGTATCCCTCCTATAACTCAGTAGATAGGTTCCTAAAAACACCATGTTATGGGAAACTGTACTATATCAGACCTAGATAGAGCCAATGCAAAAAGAAGAGTTACATTCCAAAACCAATTAAAAACAAATAACTTTAATTCCATGTTCAGAAATTTAATTTTTATTAAGAATATTAATAACACAAAACATAAAGAAAAAATATATGCATAAGATCCTAAAAAAACAATATATGTAAAACAAAAGGAAAGGAAAAGTATACAGCCTATATAACATTCATTTAATAATTATATCTTCCTTACTGCTGTTCATTAAAATTGAGTATGTTTTTTCTTTTTAACAATATTAACTTCACTTTCTGAACTTTTTCTGCATGTAAAGTTTATGAATCTTCTGGTTCTTTACAAAATCTATAATCTAACCTGCTACAACCTGCTAGAAAACAATCGTTTCTTAACATACGCCCAAAAGAAAATTTATGGATAAAAAAGTTTTTCTTTTCTTTTACATTCCTCTCCTTGAAGAATATAAACTTATTTTTTTATCCAAGAACTGAACATTTGGAACATAAAATACTCAATTATTGCCAATTAACTCAATTTCAAATTGAAATCAAAATAGACTGCATATCGTCCCTCTCATGACAATTAATTTTAGCAAAGTATTTCCCAACTATTGCATTTTGTGTGTACATAGTGTGGATTCACAAAAATTAATGAAAATGTTTTGTATTGTAAGAGAGTAAATGTAATTTTCTAAATGTGTTAAGTAAAAACTGTGTTGTGGGAGGGATACCTGTACTATTAATTGTGAACTGTTTATTTGTTTTGAAGTGCAATATTATAAATATGTATTGGATAAAATATTCACAACATTGTCACAATGATCAGCAGATTGAAAATGAATTTATTTTTCATTAGGGATGTTTTCAGTTTTTTTCCATCATTCCATTCTATAATCTATTAAGGTATTGAAAAATGACAATATGTTTTACATTAATAATTTTGTTTATTTCTATGGCTATAAATATTCCATTTTTCTTCACCAATATTATTTATATTGTACATAGTGTATATATGTATATATAATCTTATAAATCTTATGTTGCAGTTGTATACTGCTTCATATAAGTTCAGTGTAGAAATTTGTTTTGTAATTTTTAATTGTTTTTTATGAATTTGAAAAAATCTATTATAATTCCTCTAATCAGATTGTTTTAAATATTGTATAGATTGAATGTAAAAGCTTTTGTTTCCAATTTTAAAATATAATAATTTATTAAATTTTACAATTAATAAAAATTAATTTAAAATTTCATTTTAATTTTAGGCTCTGGAAATAGCTAAAGAAGAAAATTTACTTCCAACAGGGAAAAAAAGAACTCGAAAACCTAAAGTAAATAATTATTTCTTTTATCCACAAAACATGATTTGTTGTGTTAAATGAAAACAAAATTATAATTATTAGATTATAATAAACATATTACATAAGGTACATATAGAAGTTATTATATTAAAATAAGACAAGTTTGTAAGTTTGTGTTAATGAAGTATAATGTATAGTGAGAGAAATTATCACTCATACTGAAAGAATAATATAAGTCAACATTCTTAAACTATTTTTTTTTTTTTAAATTGGGTTATTATTCTATCAATAAAAAGTTTGGAAAGCTCTGATATAAGTTATTTTAATTACTCAATATTATTTAATTTCTTATCATAATCATATTTTGGCAGCATAAATTTGACATGATTTCTTTAACTTAAAATTTATTTATATTAATTTTATCAGTATATTTTAATATTAGTCAAAATGTTATATGTGCTCATATTAAGAAAGCATTGAACCAATTTAGCAGTAGCAAAATTTATTCAATAATAAATATTATCAAATTTTCTCCTTTATGAAGGAGAGAGAGCATATTTGATGGTTTAATCCTTAAAAGAATGAAGCATGAAGTAAAGAGTGTAAAAAGCATGAGGGAAGTGGGAAAATATATTTCCAGAGAACTGACTGTTACAATGTTTTGTTATAATGTTATGTTATTCTGTGGAAGAGATATCCTTCCAGTGGTCTCCTCCACTAGTGACCAGGGAAATATCCTTAGTCACTAGTAGAAGAGAGAGAATCCCTTTAGTTGTCTTTTCCAATATCAATGAGACAGTGGGTGAACTTTTCTCCACCTACAGGAGATTCAACTATGTAGCATTATAAAACTAAGGAAGCCATTTCAGAAGATTAACTGCAGAATTACAATTTTAATACTGTTGCTTTTCATCATTCTTGTGATGATACAATGTCTACATAATGTAATGAAATAAACTTAAATTATGAATGTTTACTGTTTTTCTGAATTTTTTATTTAATTTTTTCAGATCATGATCAACTACAATTAAGTGAAATTCTGCATATACAGGTATCCCTCCTATAACATGATTTCACTCTCACCTGATTAGAAAATTGCAGAAACCCTTATATAACATGGTACATAACATAACATAACATTGTACATGGTATTTTTATTTAACATATTTAAAAAATTACACTTACTCTCCTATAACATAAAACATTTTCATTAATTTTTGTAAATCCACACTATGGAACAGAATACACACAAAAAATGGCATTCATTAGAAAATACTTTAATAAAATTAATCATAGTGCAATTTTGCTAGTTTGCTGTGAGTAGGACAATATGCAGTCTATTCAACATTCCTTGAGTCTATTTTTGATTTCAATTTGATATTGAGTTAATTGTTGATCATCGAATATTTTGTGCTCCAAATGTTCAGTTCTTGGATAAAAAATAAGTTTTTTTCTTCAATAGAGAATGTGAAATAGGAAAAAACCTTTTTTATTCATAAATTATTTTTTGGGTATGTGTTAAGAAATGATTGTCTTGTAGCAGGTTAGATTATATATTTTGTAAAGCAAGTAGAAGATACACAAACTTTAAATGCAGAAAAAGTTCAGAAAAGGAAGTTAATATTGTTAAAAAGAAAAAATAATTTCATTTTAACTGAACAGTAGTAAGGAAATATAATTATTAAATAAATGTTACTAGGATTTTGGAGTCAGGGAGTCAGAGTCGGAATTTTAAACTGCCTGGAGTCACTCGGACCTTACAAATTTTAGGGAGTCAAAGTCAGATTTTTTTTTTAAAGTGGATTCGGATCATTTGCCATCCCACTCTGCAATCTTGAATGTTACATAGACTGTATACTTTTTCTTTCTTTTTATTTTATACATATTGTATTTTTGGGGTCTTGCATATATATTTTTTCTTTCTTTATGTTTCATGTTATTAATATTCTTAATAAAAATTAAGTTTCTTGTATGGAATTAAAGAAAGTTATTTGTTCTTTTCGACTTTGCCTTGGTCAACTCTTTCTTCAACAAGAAAAAAAAAAGAGCACTTTGTCACCTTCAAAAGTGGTGGAAATAGCACACAGATTAACTACTTTCTGTACAAGAGAAAACATTTGAAGGAAGTGAAGAATTGCAAAGTCATCCCCAGTGATCATGTGGCAACATAACACCGTCCAATGCTCATGGATCTCCACCTCTTGAGGCCTGCAGGCAGGGAGAAAGTGAAGACTAGGGTTAAGGTGAGGAAGACCAAGTGGTTCAAACTAAAGGACACAGTTTTGAGGAACAGATTTAAGGAAACTGCCCTGCAGAGAATTTCCGTGGACTTTGAGGATGTTCAAGAGTGGTGGAATAGAAATGCAGAGGCCATCAGGTGTACTGGCAGAGAAATCTTGGGAGAAACAACAGGAAAATGCTGGGAAAACAAGGAAAGCTGGTGGTGGAACCAGGAAGTGCAGGCAGCAGTACAGGAGAAGAGAAAGGCAAAAAAGAAGTGGGACTCAACACATGCCCCAGCAGACCTAGAAGTCTTTAAGGTCAGGAATAAGCAGGCAAAGAAGAAGGTGGCACAGGCAAAGGCCAAGGCATGTCAAGAATTGTACGATGACCTAGAAACGCCGGAAGGGCAGAAGAAAATATATAGCATTGCCAAACACAGAAGCCAGACAGCAAAAGATATTACACACATCAAGCAGATCAAGAATGTCAATGGAGAAATCCTGAGGAACACTGGGAAGATACAGGATAGATGGAAAGAGTACTTTGAGGAGCTGCTAAACGTCGAGAATGAACGAAAGTACCATGAAGATGGAATACCAAATGAGGGATTGACAAGAGACATCACAAAGAGTGAAGTAAAGGTGGCACTGAAGCAGATGAAAAATGGGAAAGCAGTAGGGCTGGATGGAATCCCAGCTGAAGCCTGGAAGGCCCTTGGAGAAGAAGGGCTGGACCTACTATGGGACCTCCTGGGGAAGATTTACAGAGAGGAGGAGATACCAGACGAATGGAGAGAAAGTATTATTGTCCCAATTTACAAGGGAAAAGGGGACATCCAAATGTGTGGCAACTATAGAGGAATTAAACTAATGTCACATACCATGAAGATCTTGGAGAGAATCCTGGACAAAAGACTGAGAGCTGAAGTTAAGATTGGGGGTCAACAGTTTGGTTTCATGCCAGGAAAATCAACCATTGATGCAATCTTCTGCCTGAGACAAATGATGGAGAAGTTCAGAGAGAAACAGCAAGAACTCCACCTGGTCTTCATCGACATGGAAAAGGCATATGACAGAGTACCAAGACAAGAAGTTTGGAGAAGCCTCAGACTTAGAAATGCACCAGAGAAATATGTCCGGTTAATCCAAGAAATGTATAGGAAAACCACGACAAAAGTACGAACCTGCCTAGGAGAAACGAGCAGCTTTGAAGTGGGTGTGGGTCTCCATCAGGGCTCGGCACTGAGCCCTTATCTGTTCAACACAGTGATAGATGTCCTATCAGAAAAGGTCAGGGAAGAAGCACCTTGGAACATGCTATATGCAGATGATGTAGTTTTATGCGCAAGATCTAGAGCAGAGGTCGAAGAAAAGCTGGAGAATTGGAGGAAAGCTTTAGAAGACAGAGGACTGAAAATCAGCAGAAGCAAGACAGAATATTTGGCCTGCAACATAGGGACCCAGGAAAATGAGGAGCTGAAGCTAATGGAAACAACAGTTAGGAAAACAGACCACTTCAGATACCTTGGTTCGATTGTGGATGAATTGAGCGAGACAGGTAGAGAAGTGAATAACAGAATACAGGCAGGTTGGAAAAATTGGAAAGAAGTCTCTGGAGTCCTATGTGATAAGAAGATCCCTGTGCGTCTAAAGGGCAAAGTATACAGGACAGTGGTGAGACCAGCAATGCTGTATGGAACGGAAGCACTCCCCCTTAAGAAATCCAATTTACAAAGGATGAAGGTGGCAGAAATGAGAATGTTAAGATGGATGTGCGGAGTGACACGAGCAGACAGGATTAGAAATGAACACATCCAAGGGACAGTGAAGGTTACGGATATTGCAAGTAAAATCCAAGAAAGTAGATTAAGATGGTTTGGCCATTTAATGAGAAGAGATGAGGACTACACGGGCAAAAGACTTATGAACATAAAAGTTGAAGGAAGGAGGAAAAGAGGACGACCCAAGAGAAGGTGGCAAGACATCGTGGATGACGATCTGAGATCAAAGGGTCTCAGAAGGGAATGGACAAAGGACAGAACGCAATGGAGAAAGCTCATCAAAAACAGCGACCCCATATAGAAATGGGAAGAAGCTGGTTGATGATGATGATAACTCCCTTTTTTGTATTGGCTTCTGGTCTCATATAACACGGTTTCACACAACAGTGTTTTTTAGAAACCTATCTGCCATGTTATGTGAGAGATACCTGTATTTGTATATATATAAATTATTATATATACACTATAATAAAAAAGTATATGCATATGCACATGAGAATATGTACACAAAACATTCACAAACTTTATGAAATATATATATATTATATATAAGTTTGAGTGTTTTGCATACATATTCTCATATGCACATGCACATACTTTTTTATTAAATGTTGTTAAAAATAAATTAATCTTAAGAAATGATGTGTATAGCTATGATTACATCTACCAAACACTTTGTATTCTCAAGCATAATCCCTCTTTTCTAACCAACATTTATGTCCAAACTAAAACTGTTATTTATGATTTTAACTACTTCATGCTTTGAATTTATATATATGCATTTTTATAAAATCTACTGAGTTCTGCATTTACAGATTCAGCTTTTTGGATCAAACATTATAAATATGTCTTAGACCAAATTTCTAGGAAAACAATAATGCTATAAGATTTCTTGCAAACAAGAAATCTTATAGCATTTAATTTCATTGAATGATAAATTCAAAAGACCAGAAGAAATCACCAAATGAGTATAATGCATCTATCAAAAATAATAGTAATTACAAAAATGCTACGTTGGGATTATGAGAAATTAAAGAATTATCTGAAGCAGTGTTTCCCAGCTTTTTTAGTTACTCATTTTCTTTTAACATATTGGAAGACTGTGACATTACCTTGACCCATCTTTATGATCATAATTTATTTCTAATGCTATTATTTTTAGAAATGAAAAATGTTTCTTTATACATATATGTAAGTTTTTAAATAATTCATATTTATTATATCCCATAAATATATTTTTGATTTTGATAAGTATTAAAATAAAATTACTTTTGTATATATATATCTCATAATGTCCTATTTAGGTGAAAAGAGGTTCTTTAAAAAAAATAATAATATAAAATTACTTCAAATCACTTACTTTACTTCAATTACTTACAATCTGTATATTCTTCTAGAAACTAATATTTAATATAAAAATTTTTAGATATATAAATATATATTTTTAGGAATTAATTAAAGAGGAAGAGGAGAGTGTACTTAAACAAATTTTAGAAAGAAATGTTGATGTCAGGTAAAATATTTTACTTTTTATGATAATTTTATATTTTACTCTATTGCTTTATTAATTTAGCATTTCAGATTTTATTATAATTATTATAAATAAACTCAAGAAATAAAACATGTATTTAAGCAAATATATAATACTAAATCTGTTAAAATCTAGTCAAGCCCTTATATACCGTATATACTCGAATATAAGCCGATCCGTGTATAAGCCGACCCCCCCCCGACTTCAGAGTTTAAAAATCAGTAAAAATGCATAACCCATGTATAAGCCTATCCCCTGACTTTAACAGTTAAAATTCGGCTATATATATAAAATAAATTTTATTTAAAGTTTCAATAAAATATTTATTTTGACCAATATATAATTTAAAATGTAAAATTTTACGTTACCCGAAGTGATCGAGCGCATCGCGCTGCCAACTCCAACCTGCATTTGTTTAAGTGCATCAGATAGGTGACGCCGTTTCGCCTGATGTGCCGCGACGCAGAAATTCTCGACAATAATCCAGCACAGCGCACCTACTTAAGATTCTTGAATTATTGTCGAAATTTCTGTTTTACGGCGCACCAGGCAGCATGGCGTCGCAGAAATTCTCGACAATAATCCAGCACAGCGCACCTACTTAAGATTCTTGAATTATTGTCGGAATTTCTGTGTTGCGGCGCACCAGGCAGCATGGCGTCACCTAGTTGATGCACTTATATAAATGCAGGTTAGATTCAGTGGCGCGATGTGCTGGATTGCATCGGGTAAAGTAAAATTTTACTTTACCTGATGCGGATGTTAGGGTAACGTCGCTTCAGAAAATATCAAGTTAATGAATAATAATAAATTTTAATAATTTACATAAAAATATTTTCTTTTTATTATTATTATTGAATAACTGTTTTCTTTTCTAAAAAAATTCATAATTTAAAGTATTACAGTAAAAATTTCATTGGAATACGAATGTAAGATTTTTAAATATATAAAAATAATATAATACTGTAAATAATTTATAAACCGATAAATTTTTTTGCTTCAGTTCAAAAATAAAATATGTTCCAAAAATCTTAAAAGTTAGTAATATGCTTGCAAACATAGTTTTATAGAATATTGGAAATGGGTTATGGTCTTATTGAATTTGAACAGTTTCCCCAATTTGTCATTGTAGACGGTGTAATCGTCTACAATGACAAATTGGGGAAACTGTTCAAACTAGTCAGATGTTCAAACTCTAACAGCCATTCATATCTCCTTCAACCAGTCAGTGGAATGAAAGCATAGTTTAGTTTGTCAGGATAGTTAAGATCTAAACTGTCAGATTAAAAAAAATTTCATTAATAGTTTTCGATTTGATTTTTTATTCTTCGAAAATATTGTAACATCAATTATTTGTATTATAATAATATTATTCATATATACGTCGTATAGGCTATATCTATTTCCAAATTTCTTTAATATATTTATACCTATAGAAAATTTTAAAGTCCAAAGAATATTCTAATAAATTATCGAGTTGTAAAGTTAAATTAGGATAAACGTTAACTTAAGTTCTGCTATATAAGATATAATTATCTTTTTTTTGTTATATACAAAAATTACAATTTACTTTTGCTCAAAGAAAGGAAATTTTCTTCTCTCGAATCATTTCCTTTCTGGAATAAAAACAAAAAACAAATTGTATGATTTGCATTTATGCATCTAACTATACGAAATCTCGCGTAAGTTTTAATTATTATTTTATTTTGAATAAAATTGTCATATGTTGTTCAAAACTAAACATGTTAAATAGAGAACAAAGCCAATAGATGATCAATAGAAAATCAACATTTTTGAGAAAAATGTTCACTTATTAATAGCATATCTGACATAAATATTATCCAATATGATTGAAATTCAGTTATAAGTTATAATCAGGTAACTTTTAAAAAATCAAACACTTATTGAAAATGTTTGATATGCACTATATCTGATTGTCAAAATAATATTTCATGTATATATAGCCCGATTTGAATGAAATTCACATATTCTATATTGTTTAGATCCACTAGAATAGAGCACCTCTTTATAAATAAATAAAAATAACACCCACCCCTAGAAGTAAGAATCACTATACTTTTCTCAAATTCATAATGTTCTTTAATGAATCTTAAGTATAAAATAATCAAATATAAATAACGACTGATTCATCTGGCCTCTTAACTTGTTACCTTTAAATATGATTACAAATACAAAAATATATCATTTATAAACATTAAATAAATCAAATATCAAAGCAATACAACAGTCAGGAATCAAAATTGTAAAACTTTTCTAAGATAAAGACGAAACAAATGATATTAATGGAAAAATATCTATGAAAATTGTTGACATATTCCACTTATGTATAGAACAAATGGAATAGCTGTAGGAAAATTTATTTATTTTTTTGCAATGCAAAAGTAAAAAAATCTAGTAACTATTGGACTATCTCATCATTGAAAATATTTTGTTTTTTTACTTTTAAATATTTATTAAATCAATTTTAAATAATTTATTTCCCGAAATCTCCATAATGGATTATTATAATCATTAAATCTGATTTATCAATGATAAATAGTAAGAAAGCAGTTTAAAATACAGTATTGAAAATGAAAAACTATGATGTTTCAATATTCAGGGTGGACATTTTGTTATTTAGAAGAATGAATCAAAAATTATGATATATAATTGTTAAAGTACAGTCATTTTCACATTATTCAAAACAAATATAAAAAAGTTATACAATTTCCTGAAATTTCATCATGGAAAGATTAAAGAAAAATTAAATTTTGTAATAAAGTTTCAAAAATCATAAAAATCCGTAAATTATTACTCTCAATATTTATTAATATTATGGTTATAATAATAATATTAAGTAAAATTCATGTTAAAATGAAAAAATTGAAAAAAAAATAAAAAATATTCTCCAGTCAAAATGACTTTGATTAATGTTGCATCAAGACCAGAAAAACCAATCAAAAATTGGAAAAATATTAAACTGAAGATTTTTCAAATGTTCTTGTTCATAAGCTAATACACATAGTTAATAAATTTGTCTTCATTTATTTTTATATGCATTCATAATTGCGAATTACTGTCTCTAATGAAGAATGAAGATCAAGAGTATGTTTATTTAAAAAACAAAAACATTAATTTTAAAAGCAGCATCACAATGATTATTAAATATTATCAAAATTTATTTATACAAAAATAATTGCATTAGATAAATATTTAAATAGTGTAGATTCATGAAAAATATTTTCGTTAATTAAACTTTTTTAGATGTTTATCCGATAGGACATGAGTACTGATAGCATTATGAAACTTTATTCTTTTATTAATGTATAATATAACTAAAAAATAAATTAACTAAGAAACTAAGAGTCCAGGTAACTATTGGACTATCTCACCATTGAAAAGCTGTTTATTTACCTCTATAACTTTTTCTATAAATCAAACGTGTCACAAAGAGACTCCGCTATGAGGAAATTAATCACATTCGAGCCTCAAAGACAGCCGTTGTTCACTATTCCAGAAATTGTTTTCTAGAATTGTTTTTCTCATATCAGAAAAATCAAAAGTGGTGGAGAAACAACAGTGATAAACAATAGTTAATGTTTCATAATTATTTAATCAATCTTGTGACTATCAGATTTTTTTTTAAGTTTATTGATTACAGATCTTTTAATGTTTTATGTTAATAACTAAAAAAATTTCAATAGAATGCAATTGATTAGTTTCCTAGCTATTTTTACATAAAAATCCAATCTCTCTAATCATAAAATTTTTTTACTTTTTTCTATTTCCTCGTTTTAATTAAGGCGATAAATTTTTCTATGATTTTTATCAGCATTACCGTCCTGATATCTAAATAAGGAAAAAGCTCATTCAACTCTTAGATATGGAAATGGTGACTAGAGAATATCTCTTAGACGTTATCAAACACTGATGAAAGTATGATTTTTATCAGCATTACCGTCCTGATATCTAAATAAGGAAAAAGCTCATTCAACTTCTCTTAGACGTTATCAAACACTGATGAAGGCATTTTATGCATCGTCAATTGATAATATCTGTTTGATTAATTGATAAATTCGAAAAGTGATGTGACTTTTTACTAGATTTAAACTTAATGCACTCACTTTAATAATGAATTTTACTAAATAGGAAATTTTAAGATTTATATTTAATTATTAGTTGTTTATAAACTGAATATTCTATATTAATCTACAAAACATTTTAAAATACCTTTCAGATTTATTAAGATTTAATTAATTTAATTCAAATAAAATTAAACTCAAAAAAAGCTAAGAAATCCATTATCTTAAAAGCTGAAGTACCGCAATTTTTATTGTTTCTATTCGCTTTATCTGATTAAAGATAAATGGAAATAAATGTTTGTTTGTTCATTTTACTGCAGTCAAAACATTTGTCCATTATCCTCATTAAGTTTATATTAATACTAATTAATATCCTATTAATTGGAAAATTACGAAGTCTCAAATAAATTATTCCTAAATCCACTTATACAGAGAATCATTCTGTTAATATTTAATGAGGATTAATAGAATTAATCAAGATTAACGTAAAACAGATTAATCATTCAGTGTATTCGTTTTAAAAGAACTTAAATTTTATTAATTTGTTTATATTGAAATAAATAACCTTTTACGTTTTACTTGCATAAATAAATTATTAACACATTCGATAATCTTTAATTATAATTTGTAATATTTTATTTGTTAATCTAATAAGTGTATTAAGTGTAATTTTGTTAAAATTTAATGTTAGAATATTATATAAATCTCAAAAATGATGCGAATATTCCTGCTTTAAAATTAACTTACAAGCAAAATGTACAAATTTTTTAATAATTTATAGACTTTACTTTCTCTTGTTTAATCATAGATATATTAAAAAATAATAAAAATAAAACTTTTATTGAATTAATAATAATTCGATTTATATTCAAGTATTAACAACTATCTTTTGATTTTATTTTAATTCGTCGTTTGATTAAAGTATAGGAAAAAAATACTGATTAAAATATTTTATTTAATTCTCAGTAAAAAAAAAAAAATAATTATTAATTATCTGAAAAAAATAACCTAATTTGAAATTTTCTTTGTATTCTAATACGGAAATTATTTGAGTAAGTAATTTCTTTTGACGTGTCTTTGTTAAAATTGTAAAAATTAAAAAAAGATTCTGCAAATTCACAAGATGCTTTGCTATTGTGTGTGCTAATTAGATGTACAAGCAGATATTCGTATGTTTAAATTAATAATTATTAGTTTTTATAAATAACAACTTAAGAATTTTTCTTTCTTTTAATAGAAGTAAATCAGACAGTCGAAGAAAAAAATTTTTAAATAAGATAAATTATTGCTTAAAGTAAAAAATAATATTCCATTCTTCTACCGAATAGCATAAAAATATATAAATTTATGAAAATATAATTGTAGACGATTATCAATCCTACTTTATTTAGCTTTCGAGGAATATATAGCTTAAAATATTTTCGAAAAACTAGAAAATGTACTCTTGAAAATATTTTGTTTGATGGATGATAATCTATGGAATATTAGTAAGAAGGCATTAAAGTGGCTTGAACAATATATTCCATTCAAAATGAATGGATAAACTTTTAGTAGGTTATCTTCTCGCAAATAGTGATAGAATTTATTGCGCTATTTAAGAAAATTTAATTTATGATATAAGTTTAAATCGAGAGTTCTAAAGAAATCAAATTTCTAAATCTTCTTTGAAAAAAATAAAAAAAAAACAGTCAATTCTCGAGAGGATAATAAAAAAAAGAAAGTTAATTAAATTTTAAAGTGAATTTCGTTAATATTTTACAGTAACAATAAGAAAAAAGTGACAAATAAAGTAACTTAAAGTTATATTTCGATCGATTATTATTATTTTTATAAAATTCTCATTAAAAGTTAGGTTCAAGCTCTAAATTAACGCATAATAATTAAATTAATATATTCTACATGTCTCTTAATTTCAATCATTATTAATTATCATTACCAAAAGATTTTTACATTAAAAAAAACGTGCTGATTAAGTATAGTACAATATAAAAATAAATAAAAATGATTGAAATATATTATTAAATAAATTAACATTATAATGCTGTAAGTACAACTAGTATTTTTATAATAATGATAATTACTATTTTGTAAACAATAATAATCATAAAAAACTATAAAACCAGTTCCAGATTATAAATATATTCCGGATGTAGTTCTAGGGACAAGATCTATAAAATGTATTAAGATGGAGGATAATCACAGATAAAACAATTTATATAATAGATTGTCATTAATCGAGTAAGAATGGAGAATACAAGCTACATAAATATTGTTGTCCTCAACATAAACTTACATATTTGTTATTTTTATTTATACTTAAAAACTATGTTTTAAATTAGATAATTTAGCAGTAATATTAAAATTAGTTAAAATATTATACAAATTTGAAAATTGATGTGAATATTTTATTGTAGAACTAGCATGCTATATGAGAGTTTCCGCAATTTTCAAATCGTGTTAGAGCGAAACCATGTAGGAAATTGTTACAGGAGGGAATTTAATTGTTAAATTAATTAAAATAAAATACAATAAACAATAAAATGCATCTTTTATTAATTTAACAATTTTTTATATATATTTATATATACATACATATATATATATACACACATATACAGGTAGGTCTCGATTAGAGCGAGTTCGAATAATGCGATATTCGATTAGTGCGACTTATAAAAATGATACTGCTTTTCACTTAGTGCGAGCAAATATTATATTAATGTGAGTTGTAAGCATAGACCAGTCTTACTAACAAAGGTCCATCCCTTTTATGATGTCAATTAACAAATTAATGTTAATTTTCAGTTAGTAAAACCAGATGAAGAACAGTCACTTGGCTTTGAAGGGGTGAAACACCTGAAAGATGAGCTTTTTGGAATTAGCTATTTAACATTACTATTATTCAGCTTTTTATTAAATAAAAGTTTTTTATTTAAATGAAATATAGTAATATTATTTATTTAAAGATATAGCTAACAAAAAAAAAATAATTTTTTGAATCGTTTTTACATTGCAGAATAATAGGAAACGAAACACAACATTCTTAATTTGATTATTGTCGTCTATTGAGTGAGAAATACCAAAAACCCAATTTGTTTATATTTTTAATGAATTTTAATATTAATTTAAGATTTACTGATATGAAGAGAAATTATTGTATTATTAATAAGAAAATATTGATTTATAATGCATCTGTATTTGTATTTCTAATGATTAGTTTTGCATTCCAGCAATTTTTGCAATATGTTCACCGTGTTTGATATATCGATGTTACTAAGCATCCTGATTGTTCTTCATCAAATTAGTGTGGCATCTGCTGACTTTGATGAATTGTTTTATTATGAAAACTGTTCTTTTCCAATATTATTTATAATCTCGTTTGTAGAAAAAATAAATTTTTATATACAGTAGTAGTTATTATTTAAATGCCTATCTACATTTCCTATTTCCATTATCTAAAATACAGTGGTACCTCCATATACATCCTTAATCCGTTCCAGAATCCTTGGACTTATACCAAACGAATTTTTCCCATAAGAAATAAAGGGAAAATGATTAATCCGTTCCCATGAAAAAAATCCTATTGTTATTGGCATATTATACATTGATGGGATTGTACAAAATAATTTAAACACTGCTTAATATTAAAATACATAAATACCAAAGCAATTACATTAGATAAAATAAATGAAAGTATAACTGCACTACCTTAAGGAGAAGAGTCGAGTGCCTACTAGGATGGTGTTGAGAAGGGAGGAGGAGAAGATGGAAGGAGAATCCACTTAAATAAAACTTAGAATCTGAAATTCTGGTGTTTTTTCTCTTTCTATTTTCTGTCTCTTTTTCCTATTTGGACCTTGTTGAGGCTCACTAGATTTGACTTTTATTAAAAAAACAAATTGTCCAAAGAACTTAGCTTCTGCCTTCTCCTCAGGATGTTTCGGAAATACGACATTGTCTGGTCATTACAGACAATTCTATTACAAATTGTTATAATTTTTATATAAAGAATGTGTTTTTTAAGAGAACACACAACAGGATAATACAAATTCTAGCAGGCGAGTCGGCCGTATACCAAGTAAAATTTTTCTCATCCAAACAGGACGTATACCAGGTTGGACTTATTCCGAAGCGGACGTATACCGCGGTACCTCTGTATTTTTAGACGTAAGACTAATATTAGAATTCGGTCATTGTTTATTTATATATTAATTATAGTTTTTAATAACAAATTCTTTGATACTTGTTCAGCATTCGGTAGATAAATGCAGGAATCCATGTCATTTAGATAAAATACTAATCAATTTAGCATAAAATAAAACCGATTGGTATACGATTTTGATAATAATGAGAAATTATTATCAGAATGACAGTGATCATCGAAACATCTAATAGAAGTAAATTTGAACATCTGTTCCAATTACTGAAATCAACGTGATCGAACAACTAATTATAGACTAATGGATATCAAACACAGATACAAAATTCAAACATTCAACTTTATAAGAGTGCCTAAAACCTTTGGTGTCTTCGGCTGATCAAACGTATTTTGACTCTGATCAAATGATATATTAGTAAAATTAATTAGACAAATAAATCAAATGATTTTGTAAATTTTGTTCTTCGAAACGATTTAAAAATAATTAAATGCAAGTTGGTATTGCATTAAATTTATTCCATAGACTGGAAGTGCTAATTTAATGAAAAATAGTATGGTATATTAGTGAAATGGGTATGGTTCATTTGCGCGCCCAGATTATTTGAGATAATGAAAACAAGATTTACCACCATTTCAAACAAATGTTTGAAAAAATAAATTTGATAAAAAAATTATTATTTCATCAAATTATATTTTTTAACAAAAAATTGATAAATTATAAAGTACAACTATAAAATAGAATATTTTAGCATATCAGTAATGGTTTTCAGTCATTAATGCAGGTTTTCGCGAACTTAATTTTAATGAAAACTAGCATAATATAGAGACTTTGCAACATTAATTTTTTTTTTAAATGTAAAAACTTAGCATATTCTGTTCAAAAATATTATTACAGTGTAAAATCATACTATATAGTGTATACATTATAGTATATGAATTTTCCGCTCTTTCTTTATGATGTACTTATTATCGAGTAATGAATAGATCATTTTCAAATAGTTAATCTTTATTAAATTCTTAAATTTTTCCATTTTGTGAAAAATTTAAGAAATAAACCAAAATCTACCATAGCGCGTCTCCTACAACAAGAAAATCAACTGCGTGAAGAGTGGGCATTACAGAAAGAAATTCCAGGAAGATTCAAAAGAAAGCGTGATAGAAAGGATCCAGAAGTGGAAGAAGCATTAGATCAATGGATTTCTATAGTTAGCAGTCGAAGCGTGAATATCAGCGGCCCAGTGTTGAAGAAGAAGTCAGAGGAGAGCGGTAAAAACTAATAATTAAGTACCTATATATATTGTATATTCATTTATTCTTTCTATTCCAAAATAGTATAAGAGTGATAACTTGTTACCGATTTTAATAAAATTTATATAATTTTAATAAGACCTATTGAAGAATTAATCCTATTAACAATATATATTGGATCAATCATATTAACATTTTGTGCCGTTTGGGCTCTTTCCTTTGGCTTCCTATATTTCAAAATTGATATAGTTGGATGTCATTGGAATTGCCATTGCAGTATTTCCTCTCCTTCAGCTATTCGGCAATACAAAAAAATTTCTGCATTACCTCTGTTCAATAGGATGTTTAGAAGTAATTTTGTTTTATTAGATTGCGTTTGCATTTCTACCCATCTTTCATCTCCTTTTTCTCTGTTTTCTGTCTTCACGTGTTTGTGTAGTGTGACTGTTTCAATGTCTTCTAATTAGCACTATTCTGCACACACAATAAAAATTTCAACACAGCAAAATTTATTGTTTAAAAAATAAGTCCTCCCTTGGACATAGTACATAATCTATATATATATATATATGAGCCCCTTGGTACTCTTCGCGAGTGGAAAGAGGATCAATTATAACTTTGAATCTCTTCAATTAAAAAATATATATAATAAAAAAATATATATAACAGAACAAATCTATTAAAAATAATCTTTATTAACAGCGTAATAATGATTCTATTTTGATCAAAAGATGTGAAACAAATACAGTAATGGAATGAAATACGTGATCGATTTATCCATGCCGTCTTGTTTAATTTTACCTATTGTTAATTAAACAATCGGTTTAATCAATTAATCAACAGAAATCGTTATTTGGTCAGCTTACGATGTAAAAATTGTAACACAGCCTTCCACTTCATTTAGTGTAGGAGTTGCTTGAGGGAGAATTCTTTTGAAAATACTAATTGGGAAATTAATTGGCGTTGTGTAAATTCAAAAGATTTCACACACTATTCGATTAATTTATTTAGAAATGAACAAACAAGCATTGCAATTAATATAATATAGCGTTTACCAAGCTTTATGTAGTTGAAACAATTTTTAATTAGCCTATATAGATTTCTGCGACTTAAAAATATAAATTCATATAAAAACAGCAATGAAAAAAAATGTTTAAATATATTCAATTAGAATTTTATTTTATAAGAGTAAGACATTTGTTATATATGCTTATGTTAACATCTTTTAAATTTATTATTATTATATGATATGATAATTTAAATATAGTATCATTATTTCTATACTTATAACAATCCAATTATTTTTATATTTTCTAGGAAACCGGTAATTTTTCAAAGTATTGATACTGAACTGAAAGTATGGCTTACTAAGTATTGATACTGAAAGTATGGCTACACATACATACACTAATCTTTGACAAGATGTCAAGAAAGGATTTTTACACTCAAGTAAAATTGCTTGGCTGGATGAAAACCAGCCATTTAATACAAGCCATCGTAGACTCACTGAAATAAACCAAAATCTACCGTAGTGTAATACAAGCCATCGTAGACTCACTGAAATAAACCAAAATCTACCATAGATCCATGTAGACTCGCTGAAATAAAGCTGAATAAAATTAAAAACCAGCCATTTAATACAAGCCATGATAGACTGGCTGAAATAAGCAGCCATTTAATACAAGTCATCGTAGACTTGCTGATATAACTGGTGTATAAAGCCAGCCATTTAATACAAGCTATCGTAGACTTGCTGAAATAAACTGAAAATCTACCATAGCACGTCTCCTAAAACAAGAAAATCAACTGCATGAGTAGTGGGCATTACAGAAAGAAATTCCGGAGTCAGCCATTTAATACAAGCTATCGTAGACTCGCTGAAATAAACCAAAAGACCATTTAATACAAGCCATTGTAGACTCACTGAAATAAACCAAAATCTACCATAGATATACAAGCCAAGATAGACTCGCTGAAATAAACCAAAATCTACCATAGACTGTTCCTACAACAAGAAAATCAACTGTGTGAGGAGTGGGCATTACAGAAAGTAATTCTAGGCCATGGTAGATTCGCTGAAATAAACCAAAATCTACCATAGATGCGTCTTAAAAAGAAAATCAACTGCGTAAGGAGTGGGCATTACAGAAAGAAATTAAAAGAAAATCAACTGCATAAGGAGTGGGCATTACAGAAAGAAATTCCTAAAATCAACTGCGTGAAGAGTGGGCATTACAGAAAGAAATTCCAGGAAGATTCAAAAGAAAGCGTGATAGAAAGGATCCAGAAGTGGAAGAAGCATTAGATCAATGGATTTCTATAGTTAGCAGTCGAAGCGTGAATATCAGCGGCCCAGTCAGTATTGAAGAAGAAGTCAGAGGAAAGCGGTAAAAACTAATAATTAAGTACCAATTTAAATAAATCATTAAAATAGGTACCTAATTATTATTTTTTAACTATTATTTATTTACCTACGAATTATATATTTTATTTTAGAATTTATTATTACTTCGTTTAATTGGGACAGCTGCTTATTTGGGACAAAATGGCTTAGTCCCGACGTGTCCCAATTAAGCGGAATCCACTGTATATTTTTTGAAATGAAAAAGATTAAATTAAATTTTTAATTAAAAAATTAAAATATAATTGAAATTATTTAATATATTTTCATGAAATTTAATAATATTAGCCATTAAAAATTATCTAGAAGCTGTATTATTTCACTCTTCAATTATTTAAACTTCTAATTAGTCTATACTTCTCGTAATATAGGCCTATAGTAAACTAATTTTTGGATTTTAATGAAATATTGCAGAGAGAAAAATTCATTGAATTCAACTGATTTCAATATATAATACATCGAATAAATTTTTATCTTAAACTGTTTTAAAATGATTCAGTCTTATCCTTAATAATTTTTGAAGTAATGTAATCAAAATTATCTTTAACTGTATAATTTAAATATTGAATACCATAAAAAATCACTTTAATAATTACACGGTTATTACAAGGAAACTTCAGGATATTGAATGTCCATTATTTTTAAAAGGATAAATGTCAGCCGGATGACCGCGTGATAAAGCTGCGACTTATCATCCTGAGGATACGGGTTCAAATACGGGTCCTCCATCTTTAATTTTAGTAGTAGAATTTTCCTCAATGGGACAGTAGCAAGATCCTTTGGAACAAGAAAATATATCCCCAAGAGATCCCTCAAGAGATCACGCCTAAGCCACGAAAGGGCAACACATTCACATAAAATGTGGAGTTTCCTCCTCATACTGACATTTTCTATAAATAGGGCTGTCAACAAGCCCAATCAAGTGAAGATATTTTCTAAGATGACAGTGCCTTGTAAGAAGCCCTGTAACAATTCTAACTTCAAGTTTGTTCAGTGAAAGCAACTCCTTAGTTCGCTGAGCAGAGCAACCCAAAATGAGAGCCTTCGCCTGCCGAAGAACAGAGATAGACCTCCAGGAAATAAGATGCTGGGCCTCCAACCAGTCTTTGACGATCCGCCCAAAAGCATCAGATCCAATACTCAGGGCTCCATCTTTAATTTTTTAAAAGGATCCGAGCACGGCTCGTTGAATCTCAACCTTCTGGTTGATCCCATCATAGATTCTGGCCACGAAATGGGTTCTACAAGTGACCATTACCAGATTAAGTATATCCCTTATGCGATATGGTAGTTTAATTACACTAACCTAACTTAACCTTAAAAAGATAAGTTTTCGTTAATAAAATTAATTTGAAATTTGCCATTGATATCCTGACTACCCTGATAAATTTTATATGTTTTCATCAAACATTTTAAAAATTATTAAGGACGATTTTTGAAGTCTAAATGTTCTCCATTTTTAAATTATCGCATTTAATTAAACAGTTAATTAATCTGTCATCGGGATCATCTTCGTGACATAAACATGCTATGAAATTTCATAAAAATTCACTGAATATTTCAAGATATATTAAGAGAGTTTCTCAAAATTTTGAATGTCTGTTATTTTTAAATGGCTGAAACTAAGGGATTAAATGATTGGCCTTGAGGTTATCTTTAATGATAGAAAATTACAACCAAGTTTCATGAAATCCGCTCATTAGTTCTAAAGTTATTAGTGGGAGACTGACAGTAGTAATCTTATAAGCCTCACTTTCTTCGGAAACTAGGCTAAAAGACAGAAAAAATATCAGCTATATATAGAGTGGCAATTAGTCTGCTTTCTGATACATTGGATTAGACTCATATGTGAAATTCAGCTAAGTTAACAGTATCTTATAAGAGAGCAAATTTACATATAAGTATGTAATTATATTTAATTCTCATTACAGTTATTAAATGTATTGAGCATTAAATTGAATATTATAATAATTAAATTATTATTTTACTTATATTATTATTATATTATCCATATTTTTAATCTTATTTATTGAAGAGAAAAATAAGAATACCTGTAACTAAGAATATTTATTGTTGTTAAATGTTTACAGTAGTGCCATTTTCTGTTGGGCAATCAACAAAATTATGTTATTATTGCAATTTATGTAAGAAAAATAATAAATAAATACATATAATAATGAATACTTGACCAGAATTGGTGAATGGATGAAAACAATAAACTGAAAATATTTTCCAATTTATTGTTTCTTTTCTAACAGCGGAAATAGAAAATTGCTTGCACAGTATAAAACTATTTTTTAAATTAAACAATTTTTTCATTTAATTGCTAAAAATTTACATTAAATCATGCAATTTTGTAAAAATGTCTCTCACTTCTCCATTTATTTATTTTAATATTTTAGGTAGTATTATAATTAATTTATATATGAATGGTTTTGGGATATCTTTTATTTACGTAACTAAATCAACTATTTTAGATATTTTTAACTTTTGTTTTCTTGTAATCTCTTGATGATGATATAAATTATTGATTTCGATGTTCCAAAAATTCAATACATACAAAATGCGGTATATATAATATTTTAAATAAATTATTATATCGAAAATGTCTGTAGTGTTTTGAATCTGAAAAAAGGAGAGAGAGCGTGTTTTATTTAAATGACGCTGAAGTAACAATAATAATAATAATATGATTTAAATATTTGTATTTGTTGCAGATTGGAATAAACTGATAACCAAGGACGATAAACAGACTTAGTTAATCCAATAATGTTTTGTTTTCACCATCGTCGGATGTAAGAGAATCATTTATCAAAGCAAGAAAATTGTTTTTAAAAAAAAATTAATGGAAAAATAATCTCAATGAGTTATAAATTATGAAGTTAAATCTTATTTCCACGATTTATTATGAGAGTTTGTATGATATTTGCAGATTTATATTCCATTTATTTAAGTACTATACAAATTATTCAATTTAAAACACGATAACGTAGTTATCACAAAGATTAATTCTGTACATTTTTATTTTTGATAATTATAAATCTGAAAATGTAAAAAGATAGAATATTTTCCAGTTCCTTAATAACTTTATAACTGAAAAAATTTTATGTGACTATTAATTTTCCTAAGTTTTTCATTGACGGTGTTTATTTTTACTAAAAATTATGTAAGAAAATTTTGGAAACGATAACCAAAAAATTACAGTATTATAAAAAAGCAAATCTAGATATTAAAAAATTATTTTATTCTTATTTTAATGTTTCATGCTATGTGATAACATTTTAGGATACTTACCAAATCACATTTTAATTTATAACAATAAGTATAAATATAAAAATTTCTATATTTACTATACTAATTGACTAACTGAAAGTTATTTTAAAAATGAATTCTCATCTTTTATAAAAACATTTAAATTAAAAAAAAAACTTACTGAGTTAATTAATCATCTTTTTTTTTATTTTATAAAAATGATTAATTAACTCAGCGAGTTGACTATTAATAAAGAAATTATCTATTAAAAACTTACTGAGTTAATTAATCATCTTTTTTTTTTATTTTATAAAAATGATTAATTAACTTAGCGAGTTGACTATTAATAAAGAAATTATCTATTTTTTTTTAATAATGATGTATATATTTTTTATAAAAATCAATATTTAATATTTGAATAATTTAAAAGTATTTTTGGAATTTACAGCAATTAAACTTTGGTAAAAAAAAAATTTTTTTTTTAATTGTTTAGGT
>AYEL01091977.1:0-27107 GCA_000484575.1 Olivierus martensii | reverse complement strand
AATAAAAATTTCAGTATGACATGTGTCAAGCAATAATAATCACAGTAGATAATTTAATGACATGAATATATGATCATTTTGTAACAAATGAAATTATTATATGATAAACATGATGTAAACATTTAAATCAATACTAATAGTAATTCAATGTATTAATATTTTCATTATATATTTAATTTAAAATTATTGATTTAGGACTATTAAATTTCAAATACATATATTTTACAATAATTATTTCAAATGGAAATAAAGTCAATAAATAAATAAAATTAGAAATTATATAGTTTAAAATTTCATATTTAAATTTCTAAGAAGGATTCAAATTAATTTTTTCCATAACACAATTATATATATTAACAATTAAAATATCAAACCTTAATTTTTTTGATGATTAAATGGAGAAGTCATCCAAAATATTAAAATTAATTTGGCATCAACTAAAACTTTTTCATAAACTTTTAAATAGAACAATTTTGTTATTTTTTCCTTTGGATATTATCTAATTTACATTTCTAAGAAATTATATAAAGTTAACAAAAGAAAAAAAATTTTTTAAAAATATACAATTAAAAATTTTTTAAAATTTCAACTTAATATGTAAAATATTCTTCTATAGAATAAGCAGAAAATTATACTGAAGAACATGATTCTTTCTGATAAACTTATATATTCTGAATATTTGCATTTCTTTAAGAATTTATGAAATAATCCTATAAAAATTATTAAAATTGAAATAAAAATTAAATATTTGATCAAGACTTAATAAAAATTTAATATTTGATCAAGTAATATTTATTTTATTAATTTATTTTTACTCCTTATTAATATAAGGAGTAAAAATAAATTAATAAAATAAAATATAAAAGAAAATAATAATTTTGACTATCTCTTATGTGTAATTGTAAAAATTATATAGGTTTGCAAAGGTAAAAGAATGAGAATTAGTATGACATTAGGAATGAGTCTCCAAAATATAGGGGAGAGAATAATCAAAAATTTGACATTATTTCAGGTTACCAATAACTGATAATAGTGCAATTGTCAATTATTATTAACTTGACAAAAATTAAAGATCAAATTTTTTGTGAAAATTTATCATTTTCAGAGCAATATTCACATAATTTATAGACTTTCGTGTTGATATCAAAGTAAAGAGTAATTTAAGTTTAAATTTCTGTAAACTTTTTATAATATTGACTGATTTCAATTACTTTTACTTTAAACAGATCAGAAATATCAAAAAATATATATATATAATCTTAATATAATTCTTTAAAAACTTACAGAATGAATGCTTGAAGTAGAGGAACGTGGCTTAGATGAAGCTACATAAGCTAAATATTGTATAACTTTCTTAGTATTTTCAGTTTTTCCAGCACCAGATTCCCCTCTACAAATTAGGAAAATTATTGGACTTCACTTGAAATTAAAATCAATAGTAAAGCAATGTAATTTTTACTTACGTGCAAAGAATTGATTGATCTTCTCTATCTAAAAATAAATTATAAAAATATATAATAAATACCTTTAATAATTTCAAATCAGACTATATATATATGTATTGTATTCCTTATATAAAAACTATATAAGGAATACAAACTTTGTAATTTATCTAAGCTTTTAAATTAAATTTTAAGGGAGATATCCAAATTTAACCTAAACTGCTAAATTGATAATTATAATGAGAACTTTGATTGGAAATAATTTTGACTAATGTTAGTGTCATCTCCGAATTAATAAATAAACAACAATTAAAATAAGAGGGGTACCAGCTATGAATTAATAATTAAATTAGAATTTTGAATTAATATATCTTCAGAAAAACTTGCCTTAGACGGAATCGGCTAAAACAGGTTTATTCTTCAGATATTATTATATTGAACTTAGAATTTCTCTAATCAAACAAAATTGGACTCTATTGATAGAAACATTTCTGATTAAGCTTATTTCAACCTCAGATTCACAATGGCATTAGCCAGGCAACACTGATTGGGATCAAAGAGGATCTTCAGGATGTTAGTGTGAAGGTCTTCAGTTCAAGTCTAGGCCATAATAAGTTTTTTTTATTCAGATAAATTAATTAAATTCTAATTTAAATATTAAGTCATATATGATGCTATTCTATTGTTTTAATTATTAGTTTATTTGTTAATTCCAACATACACCAAATGAAACAAAAGCACAAAAGTAGGAAATTTTGTGCTTTTGGTTCATTTGAATATTATTAATGATAGGAAGAATATGTTATATGTTAATATAAATTATTGTATATTATAATATATTATCGTATATAAGTTATCGTTTGGTTCATTTGAATATTATTAATGATAGGAAGAATATGTTATATGTTAATATAAATTATCGTATATAAGTTATCGCATAATATAAATTATCGCAATTTATATGTTAATCTAAATTATCGTAACTTAGAAATCAAACTGCTTAAACTCATTAAACAATAATTTTAAATAAGCACTTTTTAGCAGTAAACACAATAAATATTTTATTTTACTTTGTGAAGTACTTTTGGCTAATCGCCATCTTCAGCGCAACATACAGAAGTATTCGAAAAACTATTCGAACATTACCCTTTGTATGTTAATGTTCGAATAGTTTTTTGAATACTTCTGTTGCGCTGAAGATGGCGATTAGCCAAAAGTACTTTGCAAAGTAAAATAAAATATTTACTGAGTTTACTGCTAAAAAGTGCTTATTTAAAATTATTGTTTAATCTAAATTATTTCCAATTATTAAAATTTTCATCATAATTATCAAAGGATTAATTTGGAGTTTAGGTTCAATTTGTAATTAAAATACTGATGCTTGAGGCACTATCAATGGTACTTTATGTAAAAGGAAAGGCAGTATTAAATGAAATTCATTTTTATTAAATGTGCAATTAATAAGAATTTATATAGTATAATAAGTTTGATTATCAAATTTTATAATTATAAAAAAAAATCTAAAATATTTTTTGAACTGAAATTGATTATCCACTTTTCTATAAAAATTAATAATACATCAGATTTGCCTTTTGAAGTCCAAAATGAGTTTTCAAGAACCAATTAAAAAAGACAATATATTAAGGAATAAGTATTCATATATAAAAAGTAATGCATTTATGAAATGATAAAAACTACTATATTCTGAATTTAAATTTAGATAAAACTTTATATGACAACAGTAAAAATTAATATGTAAATTGAAAATAAGAAATTTATATCTTTGAAAAATATTATAAATAATAATTATGTAAATCAGGAATTTTCTGTATAAGTAGATTGTTCCACAAAACTTTTCTTAAGTCAAAACATACCCTATACAGTTCCAGTGTGTCACAAAGATGCAGCATTAAAAATACCGTATTAATTCGAATTTAAGCCACAGTAGGATTTTAAAAAACATTTTTATTTACTTAAATAGGTACTGATATACATAATAAGCTACCTAATTTATTGAGATTGATTAGAACATGTTTGGTCTTTTCTCCCAAACATTTTCTAATCAATCTTTCATCAATTCTGTTGTCATCTATGCATTTTTTTGTGCTCGAATTATAACACCCTTAGGAGAATTTTCCTTGTACAAGTTTTTCTGTTTAAAATAATAAAAGGTGGCAATTTGTTTCCATCAGCGGTTATAAACAGCATTATCGTAATTCGTGATTTTTCTTATAATTAAAATATGGCCAGATACAACGCGATTCTACACAGCTACTATTAAAAAGCAACTGGATTAAATCAGAAAAGTACGAATGGGGGACCACCAAATAAACTGTTATCAATGTAATACTATGCGCATGAGTAGAGCGTAAAGCAAAAATCCGATCATTGGGGAATGGGAGATCAGGAAAAATAAAATTTGGGTGCGGTAGAGCGTAAAGCAAAAATCCGATCATTGGGGAATGGGAGATCAGGAAAAATAAAATTTGAATAAAAAGTGTGGCTTAAATTCGAAGTAATACAGTAGTTAAGGAATAAGTATGTAAGTCAATTGGATGGTCAAATGGCAAAATAATTGTTACTATCATGAACAATTCAGATTCAATTTCAAATCTCATTTTTTCAGTTTTTCAGGAGAAGTCTGAGTCCAAGATTAGCTTGTTAACTGAAACTAATTTAATAAGCATATAAAACAATGCATATATGATAAATAATGAGAGTGGAAAAAATGTTCATATCTCGGCATTATAGCATTATTCATTTGATCAATATATTTTTCTTGTAAATCAAAAAATCTCTACATAAGTAGGGAACTACTTATGATGGATTTGTATAAGTTGGAAATATTTGTATTTGGTAAAGAATGATAAATAATATACTGTACTTATTTTTTTAATATATATAATTAGTCTATTTTTTAAATTGTAATTTTTCATATTTAAGTGAATATAAAAAAAAAAATAAAAATTCCACAAACTTACTTATGATAATTTAAGATGACTGCTGCTGACCTAGACCAAAATGCTCCATTTTTTTCTGAATCAGAAAGTGATAAATTTGTTGTAAATGAAGATTCATTAATATGTGGCAAATTTAAAGGCTTTTCATTACAGGAAACTAAAAAAATAATATCCTAAATAAATAAATAAATATATTTTATTTCTAAATTAAATATATACAGAACTTATATTGCTTAGCCACAAGAATTAACTATTATAAGCATTTCCATTTCTTAAAGTTTCGAGTTTTGCTATATATGAAGAAACATAAGAAAAATCATAAAATACTTTAAGCAGAAAAACAACAATTTATTCTTTTCCTGCTTAAAGTACTTTGTGTGACTTATTTTAATATCACTTTTTTGCAAAAATTGAGAGAGATAGAAAAACTACAAAATGCACATCTAGTTTTAATTTCAAATTAAAATCCATGTTGAAAAAAGATTTTGTGTGTATCATAATGCACAGATATACTAGAACCTTATTTCTTTAAATGTAAAGATTAATTTTTATAAAATCAGTTTCTTTTATACATTATTTACACATTGTATACTTTTTGCTAAACTTGGATGGATCAAATTGGATGGGTTTTTTTTTAAAATGGATGATTATGGTTTAGGAAAGTTATATGTAAATTTCTGTTATTGTCATAAGTGATTTACAATAAAGATGCATATATAGTGCATATTAGGAAATACATATACAGTTAGCATCACAACAAAAAAAAATGTGAGAAAACACTCAACAGCATGTAGTAAAAGCATTCATGGACTGATTTAGATGAAGTTTCCTTTATATAAAAGTGCATAAAAACTCTAAATTGAATTCTTTGTTTATATTGTTAGCTGTAATATTTCATATAGAAATTTGCACATATACGATTTCTGCTCAAAGCTTTGTTCAAACCTCTTTGTTTAGCTATTATTGAGTCTAAAATATTAAGGAAATACTTTTTGGAATGTTCTTCAAATATTTCTGATAGTGAAAATTTTATAATGGTATTATAAACATGCATGCAAATAATCACATAAATTCAAAACTTTTTATAATTTTCAAATGGATAGAAGGAAGTAATTTAGTGGTAGTGCCTACAATAGGACTACATTATAAACATGCATGCAAATAATCACATAAATTCAAAACTTTTTATAATTTTCAAATGGAAAGAAGGAAGTAATTTAATGGTAGTGCATACAATAGGACTATGTAAGCAATATTTTAATTTAATTATAATATTCTATAATATTTTATAATATATTATTCTAGCTACATTTCACTAGAAATTTGCATAAATTTACTTATTTTAAGCTATTTTATCAGGTTCTATCCCCTTTTAATATCTAAGCAACCATTTGCAATATCAAAAAAGAAAAAAGTGATATTTAAATAATCCTTTCCCTTTAAGAATATGAACTATCAAGAATGCAATACATTTGCAAAGTCGCAGATTAGAACGAATGCAATAATTCCAATTATAAGCTAAACCTAACGGCTAGCGACTCTGCAAATTCCAGAGTTCGGCCTGAGCTCAGGTCTTTTTCTAAGTTCTAACTTAATACTAAGTAATTATAAAACAATGTAACAACAATGTAACGTCTAACTGACGAAACGAAACTAAATATCGGAACTTACACTGAAAGTACCGATTAAGTGTTAGCAGTAAAAGGAACAAAAACGATGTTAGAACTTACATTAATAAATTGAAGAGAATACTCAAAAAAGTTAGATAATAAGAAAATATAAATTGAAGAGAATACTCAAAAACACTTACAAAATGTTAATAAATGCTTTATTGAAACTATAATAAAGCAACAATCAATTAATCAACAAAACTTGTTTAATCTAACTCAAATCTCAACAAACAATTATTCACAAAGAAAAGAACCTTAAATACTATTTAAATTCTACTACCTCCACCTCCGATACAAACTTCAAATAATAGTCGATCTTTACAAGAAACTCAAATGTCACTTTTCACCACTTCTACGTCTGGAAATTCAGCACCTCTATCTGTTTGTCGACTGCGTCGGTCTTTTATACAGGTGACTTACAATCCCGCACTTCGCTCATTTGCATACTTACACGTAACAAGTTCAAAGTTATCAGTTTACAGAGTAATTCATTCATGTCATTATCTTTACAATTAATTTATATATCGAACAAAAATACCGATACGGATCATTCTTATTTTCACATATCAGTTCAGTGGTAAGTATTATGTAGATAAGAGGACACCATTAACCGGGATAGCTCTTCCGGATACGGGTTCCGATTCCGTATCACGTGATTGCCAGCTACGACGGAGAGCGTGGAAGTAAGTTAACTTTTAAACTAAAATATAATACGTTAGCATGTAGGAAAATAACGATAAATAAATAATAGAGTGCATAATAAAATAAAAATAGGACAGGTCCAAGTTAACTTCCTCACACATTTAGCAATACACTAGAGAAAATAATTACACTCACTATATAATTAGATGTTTTACTATAGACACATGTAAATAGCTTTTTAATTTCATTAAAATTTCAATAAACCAAGACTGCTGGCATGTATTTAAAGAAAGATCCTTGAGAATGCTATCTTTAAAACTGCAATTTCTCTGGGTCTATTGTTGCCAAAAAATTTGCTTTTAAAGTTAGTACGATAACAAAACCTGAAAATCATATACTGTAATCACATATGATATCAACATTTATCAGGATGAAATACTGATTATAAGATAACACAAACACAAACTCTGGGTCTTGTAAATATTAGGATCAGTAGTGTAAGATCCTAATATTTACAAGACCCAGAGTTTAACTAAATATTATCTGGTTATTATATAAAATATTTTTATTTGCTTTCTTATTTGCATTAAACATTACTATCTCTTTTTTGATTCATAATTTTTTGTGATATTTGCAATTTCTTATTTTCTTATTAAATGCCTATTATTATTTGCATGAATAGGGAGTACATTTATATACACATTTAACAATTTAAGACAAAGTGATAGATATTTTTTTTTCAATATAGATGAAGTTCAGTCTTCCAAAGAACTTCATCTATATTTGATTCTGTTTATTTTTCTCATACATATTATTTTATACAAATTGCATATTTATTTATTTGTATTTATTGATGTAGATTTGCTTAATTATATTGAATCCATTATGAAATCTTATTATCTTTGACTTTTGCTCAATCTAAACATTTTTATTTATTGATTACAGAAAAGTTTATAATTATTATAAACACATTACATATTATAATAATTATAAGTATAGTAAACTTTATATTGGAAGAAGACTTATTCTTTTATAGTTCCTTACTCTTCTCAAATAACAAAACTGTTATAACATTAATTGTCTTTTGATATATCATTGTGATTTTTCTGAGACTTTTAGAAAGAAGATCCTGACAAATAAAATTAGATATAGTGTATAATTATTCTTAATTCTATTGTATTATTAACTCCAGTTCTATCTCAACAAAAATTTATTACATCTCATATAAAATGAGTGATATTTACATTTTATTATTAAGCAATTTAATACATTTAAGACAGTCTATCATCTGCTATGAAATGAGAAAAATCAAGATAGCAAATCAGGAAGTGAAAGTAATATGATCTCTAGCTGCCATAATTTCATTATTTAATTATATAAATTTTAAATTTAAATAATAATAATATTTAAATTATAAATTTTTTTCCCAGATTTTGTTTAACTATATAAAAGTTCATCTACTCATCTGTTAATGATGATGATGATGATGAATAAAAATTCTTTAATATTTATATAACAGATAATTTCCTTATTATAATAATTTGTTTCATTTTAAAGACTATGTTTTCATTTCTTTAGATAAATATCATTTAATCATAAACTATTATTCTGTTGACATTTTTAACATTATGGTAAAATTTTATTGTTGAGAATATAATTCCTATTTTTAACATTATGTCTATAGGAAATACTACTTTATGGGAAATAATACCTATAGACAACTGTCTATGGGTATTATTTCCCATAAAGTAGTGATCCTTAAAGCATGGTATATACACACCACTTTAGGATTACTATTTAAATTAATAAGAAAATTGTAGTGATCCTTAAAGCATGGTATATACACACCACTTTAGGATTACTATTTAAATTAATACGAAAATTTTCTTATACAGGGTGTGTCAGCTAAATCCGGACAAAATAAACAATTTAATTAAACAAAATTTTATTTAACAAAAGGAATAAAATTATCATTTGCACATTAATTTGGGATACCTTTAGATTAAAATTACTCAATGTAATTCCCTTCTGCCTCAATTACTGCCTTGATCCTCAACCAGAAATGATGACATGCCCTGCGCAACGCCTGCTTGTCCAGGTTCAAAAATGCTGCCTCAATAGCGGCCTGGAGAGATGCCACATTAGGATGTCTCGACCTATTAGAGACCCTTTCAACAACGCTCCATATGTAATAGGCCAAAGGATTCAAATCTGGACTGTTAGGAGGCCAGAATTCTTTAGACCAAAACATATCCACGTTGTCTGACAACCAGTTTTGCACTAAATGACTGGTGTGCGTAGGTGTGCCGTCCTGCTGGAAGATGTAGGGTCTCCCAGAAGCCACAGTTTCCATCCATGGTTTCACTATTGTTGTAAGAACATGCAAGTAAACCTCTTTTGTTATGGTTTCCCACTTTCCAAAGATGTGCGGCAGCATGACGTCACCTTTACTGGAAACAACAGCTAGGACGTGAACACTGGCCGGAAACTTCGTCCTAGCTATTACGGGGACATCTTCAAGGTCATAGGCAAGCCAACGGTCATTTCTCCGGTTTACTTTGGCATCAACAGTAAAAATTTTCTCATCAGAAAAAAATTTGATGCGTCCTGCAGCTTCATTCTTCATTGAACACAGAAGCAAGTTGCAGCAAGCAACTCTATTTGTTTTAGCAGCATCAGACAGCATCTGTCATACTTTTACAACGTAGGACTTGTACTGTAGGTCCTCTTCTGCAATTCGACACATTGTGGCCTCACTCACACCCAATGTTTTTGCCAACTGCCTGAGAGATTGCCCTGGGTCCTCTGAGATGAGCTCTTGAGCCCTTTGGACAACTTCTGGTGTCCTTGACGATCTCCCCCTGGAATGGCTCTTCCTTGCCGGGTTGGCAGTACTTTCTTCAGACTTCTCTGAAAGCCGCATATCTAGCAGCAACATCATAAACTGACAATCTTGGATAGTTAAAAAACCAAATTATTTCGGAAGGTGAATGTCCAGTGCAAAGGCCTTTGATTATCGCTGCTCTCCAATTATATTCTGCACTCGATCTTAACTGATCAACTACTTTGTACTTATCCTCAAATGCATCCTCTATCTGGCTTACTAAAACGTCAGCAGCATTGTAGCGCTGACGTAAAATATGGCGGGAAATTCAATTTGAAATTTGTCAGGATTTAGTTGACGCACCCTGTATACCCTAGTACTTATTTGTATGAAAGTGCATTTTCTAACATGAAGATAGTTAAGAATCGATTCAGAACCTGCCTTAAAGATTCTTCTTTTATATATTCTGCGGACAGCTACAATAGAATGGATGTAAATATCCAGCTCTGGTAAATGCTGCTGTCTGCCCTAATTTATCACATTAAATAGTAAAATATGGCGGGAAATTCAATTTGAAATTTGTCTGGATTTAGTTGACGCACCCTGTATACCCTAGTACTTATTTGTATAAAGTGCATTTTCTAACATGAAGATAGTTAAGAATCGATTTGGAACCTGTCTTGGAAATTCTTCTCTTTTACATACTTTGCATATAGCTACAACAGGAATGGATGTAAATATCCAGCCCTTGCTAATGCTGCTGCCTGCCCTCATTTATCACATTAAATAGGTACATACATACTATTTTTATATTTTTTAACTGTTTATATTTTATAATTTTTTGTTAACATGTTCCAAGGAATTCCTTCAGGGGCCCAAACAGGTGGAAATCACTTGGCGCTAAATCAGGACTATAGGGGGGGTGTGGTAATATCTCCCAGCCAAGTTCCTGGATTGTTTGGAATGTGCGTTGAGCTGTATGCGGTCGTTAATCTGGATATAAAATTGGTTTCCAAAAAGCGTTATATTTATGCATTCCGTTTGTTGAGTTAACAGCATATCAAGTATCAAAGCCCCTCCCCTTTTTTGTAAATTTTTATATTTTTTAACTGTTTATATTTTATAATTTTTTGTTAACATGTTTATTGGATATAATCTGGTAAATATAATTCTGTAATAAGGTTTGTTAATCTGGATATAAAATTGGTTTCCAAAAAGCGTTTTATTTATGCATTCCGTTTGTTGAGATAACAGCATATCAAGTATCAAAGCCCCTCCCCTTTTTTGCGAATTTGGCCCTCCATATCTCTAGTAAATACGGCTATGATTCTTCGGTTCTAGATGAATGAAATTTTACTATAAGTAGAAAGATTTTCTGTTAATTTTTTTAAATAATAAATGCAATAATTATTTAAAAAATTGACTAAAGCTATACTATCTTTAATTTTATTTTCAATTTTTATATTCATATAGACAATAATAATATTTTATTTTATATTCAATAATTACATATTAGTAATTGAATGTAAATTACACTTTCTCAGTTCTTTTGGGAATTTTTTCATGTATCTGGTTTTAATATGTTAAATCTTGTTTATTTGAGTTTTTAAAATGCATTTACTTAGCTCTTGTATCAAATTATCACATATATTTTTCCTCAGTATATTGTAATGATGGTTTGAAATGTTTTGATATTTTTATATTATTATAATAATATAATTATTTTTCCAATTCTCATTTTAGAAATTTGCTGATAGTGCAACTTTTAATAAAAGTCATGTTTTGAATTGACTAATGCATGTACAGAAGTCCTCAATATACAGGGTAATTCGCCTAAAGTGTGACAGGCAGTTATCTCCACAAGCATATTAGATAGGATATTGATCTAAATGGGGAAATATTCATGTTAAAATGACTTTTATTTGATGTATGATTCATTAGACTGTGACATTTATAAATAGGCAAAATTGGAATGTACTTTAAAATTTTCTATTGGTGATAAAAAAAAAAGGACCATTATTATGAAAATTTCAAAGTACATCTGATTTTGCCTAGTTACAGACATCACAGCATAATGATTAAGACATCAAATAAAAGATCGTTTTAATATGAATATTTTCCAGTTTAGATCAGCTTCCTGTTTAATGCCTGTCACATTTTAGATGAATCATCCTATATATTGTAATTATGTTCTAAAATGAAAGATTTATATTGGATATCAATTTTCATTGAATTAATGTATTATATGGGAGTTATGTTCCAGATTAATTAAAAATTTCAAATTTATATGAAAGTGTATAGATTTATGAATAGAAAATACTTGTTATACAATATCCATAATATAGTATAATTTATTGTAATTACTAAATAAAAATTAGAAAATTCACTATGTTTTGCTATTAATTAATAAAACATAAAAATAAAAAATTTTTATTCTTTTTCCTATTACAATTTCCCTCCTAAGCACTTGAAGTTGTTGCAATTGTAGTTCTTGCTGTTTCTGATTTAATTATTGAGGCTAAGGTTTTTTTGGCTTTTTCTTTATGAAGGAATCTAACTTCATCTGCTTGCCACCAAGAATCTTTACAACATAAATCTCATGATAGTAAAACAAACTATCATTTGTAAGTTATATTACCTTAGCAAAACAATCATACAAATGATCATAATTCTGCATAATGATATATTTTATATATAGTATGCAATTATAAACTTAAATTTTACAGAAGGTGAATGAGAAAATTCAAGAAAAATAGATATGTACATTCTGTCCATCATTTGAACAGAATGTACATATCTATTTCTCTTTAATCTGTGACTACCTTCAATGTATATTGAGTTTACCATCCATAATTACTCAACAATGTATACTGTACAACATATATCAAAGACTTTATCTATTGTCCTCCCAATTAGTTTTACCGATGTATATTGAGTTTACCATCCATAATTACTCAACAATGTATACTGTACAACATATATCAAGGACTTTCTTTATCTATTGTCCTCCCAATTAGTTTTACCAAAATTAGCAATAACTAAAAAGTTTTGCTTAATTTTGTTTCAATCAATATTAGATTGGCATATTCAAAACTAGTTTTATTTGGTTAATGGCAGTTAAAATTAGTATTGCTGATCACTGTTTATTGAAACTATTTTAGACAAGGCAAACTAGATTAGATTTAAAGCCAATCTCTCTGACTGCATTATAAACACTTAAAAAATATTTATAGAATATAAAATAAATAAAATCTGTATTTAACACTTTTAAGAGGTATATTATTTTAATTCCAAGTTAAAACAAGCCTTTTTAGCAGGAAAAAAGCTTTTATTAACCTAAAATAAAAGGTTAATAAAAGTGTTTTTCCTGCTAAAAAGGCTTGTTTTAACTTGGAATTGATTAGAAAGCAGGTTGAACTTTGTTTATATCTTATATATTATTTTAATTTTTCAAAATGGTTTTAATAAAAATTACAGAAATTATTTTTACCTGGAATTTTATTTTCATTAGCATTTGTTACATTATTGTTATTAGATGCCCAAATTACATTTTGAGTAGTTGATAGTTGAAATTTAACTTGTTCTGAAAAAAAACCCTAAAAAATATGTATTGAATTAACTTAATAGAAAATAAATTGCTTATCATCATTAAAATATTACATATTAAAATATATTTTAATATGTAAACACAATCTTATATAAGCTTTTATAAAATAAAAAAATTAAAATTGTTTTATATAAAATATATTTATTATTTTAAATAAAAATATTCATTGAATTATTTCAAAATGATATTTACTAATGATAATATAAATTCATAAAATTATTTCCACTCAATGAAATTAAATTATTTTTTAATATCTTAGCTTTACCTTTTAAGCTATTAACTATTATCAAAATTCACAAATTTATGAAATATATAGGATTGATGTGCAAATCAACCATAAATAATATATCATTGTATATACAGATAGTTCTCAATTTACAATAGGATTTGTTTTGAATTCTGCCATTAAAAGTTGGAATGGTTGGAAGTTGAAATATCCAAAATTTATGGATTTCTCACTTATAATATTTACTAGCACACTATATATTATCTTAATGAACATAAAACTATAAGAATCAGACAAAAAAAGTTTCCATCATCTAAAGTATTTTCTGTTATTGGTCAAGAGCTCAAAATTATTGAATTGCATTGATCAATCATAGAATTAACAGATTTATCACTGTCATAAGTAAGAATGTTCATCAGGGGCTATCTATATATTAATTTAAATAGATTTCAAATACAATACAGGCAGCCTTCATTTTATGAAGCTTTATCAAAATGGTTTCTCTTAATAAAGCTTGTTTCTCTTTTTAATTTGTGAATATGATTTTCATTTTTATGAATAAACTATGTCATTACATTATTACAATTGATTAATTTATTATAGTTTAAAACAATGAAAGTTGTTTGTTCTATTGATATATAATTATAATTCATATTTTAATAAATTTATCTGTATTCTAGGTCCTCAAATTTTTTTATGAAAAGTTCCATAACTCAAGAATCTTATTTTCAATTTAATAGCACAATTTCTTTGTCCATTCAATTTAATTATTTTGTTAGATATATCTTCATTTCAAATTTACTACTATAAAATCAAGAATCTAAAAAAATCATGTATTCTAATTTGCATTTTTATTGATTCTTGCTTTGAATGTTAAAATTAATATTATCATTAATGTAAATAATCAAGTCATTTTTGTAAGAACACTTAAAATATGTGATTAAAAAAATAATAAAGCTTCTAAAAAAAAAGAAAAAAAAAAGAATTTAGTTATTAAATTTATTTCTGCTTGATTTTTCTTCAGCAGTTTTAATTTTTGCTTAACTCTTTCACAAAGCATTATCATAATTATTCACCATCTTGGAAAATTTACAATTCAGTCTATATTTTATAATCCATATCCCTGTGTAAAATGTAATGTTAGTGCTAAAGTTGGAAAATATATATGAAAACTACAGACATTTCTCAAGTTATGACCATTCTTATTATGAACTTATTGTGTTTACAAAAGTGTCACTTCAATTTCAAAATATCTCTAAATTTTAAATATGATAGGAAAATGGTTTAGCAATAAATATAAGGTAAAACTATACAGTTATTTAACATATTATAACAGTATTTTAAATTGGTGGAGTTTATACCATAAAAACCTTACTTTTTAATCATAACTTTTTATTTAAATCTATGAAATAAGAAACTTTTAATTGGTCCAATTATGAAATATATTACAAAATATAGAATAAGCAGTGGTTTCAGTGGTTCAAAATATAGCATAAGCAGTGGCTTCTGGATGCCATGTAATTAATAGTTTCTGAAGTTACAAACAAAACTTACATATAAATTAAGTTTGTAACTTGAGGATTGCCTGCATTTATATGATTCAATAGTATAAGTATAACTGTTATATTTGCAATGTTTAATATCAGATATATAAAAGATTTCAATTTCTCCAAAAAAAAAAAAAAATTAGAGTTATCTTTTTTTTGCTTTCTAATATAAATGAACAAACTACAGTATACTGTATCTTATGCATATTATGACAGTCACATTAATATACAGATATTATATTTGATTTGAAATTTCAAGTAACGCAGCCATATATACTTGGAAATTTCAAATTTTAATGATAAGAAAATGATTATTTGATTTATTTTATAAACAATTGCAACATCAAAAACAATTAAAAAATCAGGCTCTATTGTATAAAATTATATCTTGCAAAAAGTATAAAAAATGAAAACTTATAAGAAATGATCCATTAATAGATAAGAATTAAAAAAAAATGCTTTAAGATAAAATATATAAAAGAAAAATAATTAAAAGTGTAGAATTCTTGATTTCTCTATGAAGATAAATTGAAATTTGGGTATTATTACCAGTACAAAAAATCACAACAAGCACTTGAAGCAAGATAAATACACTATTTTATTATTAGATATATATAATATACACTACAAGTGCTTGTTGTGATTTCTTGTGTTATTAGAAGCAGCAGAACTCAGTTGTTTATAGTTATTACCAGTATTTATTCTGTTAGATGATTCACATATATAACAATATAAATCACAAATAAGAACTATACTCTCATACTGTTTAAGTATATAAAAATTTGACTTATCCTGACATTTGAACATATTATGAGCAGAAATTATATATTAAGCAAGTAATGCTTCTAATTTTACTATACAGTAATTAAAATTTATGCATCTAAATACAAGCTAAATAATATTGCTTATGAAAATATTTCTTATATATGTCAGGGAATTAGGTATACTGGGAATTATTATATTTGATCAGTTTCATTTATATATTTCATTTTGAATAATTTTATATATATATTTTATATATAGGTCATCTACATATTGATACATTAATTACAAAATTTTTAAATGAGATAAAAAAAAAAAATATTCTTTGAAAACTTAAGTATGAAATATCATTGTTAATAATTATAGAATTATAAACATATGGTAATATTACCTTTGGCCACGAATTCATTGAAAAAAATTCATGTATATTATCAAATCCGCGTCCCATAATTCCAACAGGTGAATGTCCTAAATCAAACGTATGTCCCAGTTCGTGCAATGTAGCACCAATTCCTGTAGAATAACATGCCCAATATCTTTTTCTATAAATAAATTAATTTTATTTTCAAATAAAACTGATTTATATTTTCTTTATATTATCAACCAACCTGTTTCCACTATCATCCAAATATTTTTTTCTGTCAATAATACGCTGATCTGTAAATCTCTGTACAATTTCCTGAAGACTAGCAGGCCAAGTATGCAAACATCCAGTGCCAAATAAAGCAAGTCCACCTCCTCCCAAAGCAACATATCCTCGTGTCAGTTTCAAAATATCCTTGTGAGTTTGAGGTATTTCACCACTTGGATTATCATAGTAGGTAAATGAAGCAAAAGCTAAAAATTTACATCTATCTTTATCAGCTAATGGTGACATCATTAATTCTTTTGCAAAATAATTCCACAATTCTTCTTGAGACAAGTTTCGAGCTTCTTGAATGGCTAGTTCACTTGTAAATAAATGACATATTGGCTTACCAGTTTTGCTTTCTTCTTCTAGAAAGAAAGTTTTCTTTGGAAAACTATGTTCTTTTAATTTCTCTGCCATAAATAATTGTAACATTTGTGCAGCTAAAGAAATACGATTACAGGCACTCTCTATAGAATTATCCTCATTTGGAGGTGCTTGAAATCTACCATCACTATCTTTACATTTTAAATAAACTAGACGAATATATCTTTTATTTTTCATTGGAATGTAAGTTAATGAAAAATTGAGTGAATAATTTCTACATTTCAGTATCAATTTATTAATTCCAAGGTCTAATTGAATAAATAATTTGAATAAATTATTTCTCACAGGCCAGGAATGCTGGATGCCATTATTCTGATTCAAAACTTTTATTTTGTCATTAATATGAAAAATGCAATTAATTTTACCTTGCAACATTACTAATGAATGATTTATCTCTTCATTATCCGAACAATTTTCAATTATGATTCCCATAATTAAATTTTATTTAATTTTTATACGAGATCAAGATAAAGAAAACAGCATCTGAAATTAAGTAAAACTATTTCAGAAATAAATATGTCAATGGATAGTTTGATTATGTAACTCTGAATTTTTATTTTATTAAGTTCAAACTACAAATTACCAATTATATAAGAAATCCGCTTTAAATATTTTTCAAGTCACAATTTTTGTACAGTTTATTGCATATCCTTCACCTAATAACCCATTTATCTTCTGTTCATTACCCAGTCTATTGGATTTAGAATGGATCAACGCAAACAAACTTACATTGAACGCAAGAGAAGGTAAGAAACATTTCTTGTTTCTCTTACAAAACTTTAGTTACATTTTTCACTTTTTCGAAAATATGTAAATTTTAATTTATATTTTAATATTACTTTCATTTTTAATCAAAACTCCAGCTTCTTATTTTTTTTATACTCATGGCTCCCTCTGTTTTGTAAAAAATAGTCATAAGAATTCAAATTATTTTTAATATATTAATATTTTTAATTTTCTCAATAGAAATGAAAACTACATCGGCTTCACCAGTCATAACTTATCCCAAAGACTAAAAGAACATAAAGACAGCATATTAAAAGGTGCAACCACCACAGCTTTATCTATATGTGCTTTAGAACACAACTTCAACATCTGTTGGCACGATGCCAAAATTATACATGTCAATCACCAAGAAAAATCTGAAGTTATCATCAACAAACAGGAACTGGAAGTGCTCTTCATTGCCTGGAAATGGCTTAACACACATATCACATGACTCATGTTTGTTTCTCTGTGATTTTAAAATCTAATGGCTGAATATGGGCTTAGAATGGATCAAAGATGTTACCGTTTAATTCTTGTTTTTTTGCTAAGAGTTCTACTTTCGTTTGTTTTTGCTATTTTGTTTTTGTTTTTAATTTTGATAATGTACAAAATTTAGTTTACAAAATTTTATTGAATCAAAAAATACTAATAAAAATTTAATAAAAAGTACCTTTCAGGCATAATTTATTTAAAAGAACAAAAAAACATCATTTAAGTTTGAATACAAATTATCTATTTTATAAAATTAATCAGTATAAGTTTTACAGAATTAATAATATAGTCATACTTCACCTTATGTTGTTAATTCATTCCAAGATATGCAATTTAATTCAAATAAACTCTTTAAAAAAATGGCCTAGACCCCCTATAAATAATCCCATAACATTGCTAATAATAATTTTAAGCTTTTTAATAATTCTATAAATTATTTTGCATATTTTAATCATTATTTTATTCATTTTTATTTGATTTTGCCATTTTCATTGGTTTTAGGTGATTTTATAAGTTTTTAATAACTTCACTGATTGATGTTACATAAAATTGCATAAATTGATATTAAGGTTGGGTCTCATAGGCATAGACATGGCATCAATATGTTGACATAAATACATCACACATAAAATGTTGAGCATATCAATGTTCAAACCAAAAGTATACGACATGGCATAAATAAACAACATCATTTAGCTATTTATCAATTACTGTAATGTCATTTGAAGTTAGTTGATTCAATATGGATAGCAAAACTCAAGAACTGCTTTGTTTATTGATGGCTTCATTTACAAAATTATTGAATGTCATGTTTTTTGCATTAATTAAATTTTTAATTAATTTTTTAATCGTTTTATAATCGGATTTAATTTAGCGCAAAGGGTTAAGGTTGGGTCTCATAGGCATAGACATGGCATCAATATGTTGACATAAATACATCACACATAAAATGTTGAGCATATCAATGTTCAAACCAAAAGTATACGACATGGCATAAATAAACAACATCATTTAGCTATTTATCAATTACTGTAATGTCATTTGAAGTTAGTTGATTCAATATGGATAGCAAAACTCAAGAACTGCTTTGTTTATTGATGGCTTCATTTACAAAATTATTGAATGTCATGTTTTTTGCAATTGCAAAATTCAAAATCTAAAAAACTGTATGAATGCGTGACATATATTGTTTCAGAGAACAATAAAGTTTCAATAACTAGTTCATATCCAAATTGGATAAATTGCCATCATACTCTTGTACACAGTGTAGAAAGTTAAACAATATCAAACTTCAGTATAAAGATGCAGTGTCTAGCTAACTTCATCAGCATTGATATGCCAATGTATTTACATCATGTTTTATGCCTGTGAGACCCAGTTTTTAGTAGTTTTTCTGTTAACAAAAAACCAGCATAAATTGAAATGACTTAAGTCAAGGTATGATTACAATTATATATAAAAAATAATAAAACCTGGAAAGGTGCAAAAAAATAATAAAATTATAAAATTATTCATCAGTTTTCTTAATATTCTTAATAAAGAATTCTCATACTGTTGTAAAGGATCAAATATCTTCATATATTTTCTATAAATACATCATTTGTTATAGCAGAGTCCGGGCGTACACCCAGAACTCTGCTAAGGTTCTGACTCTGCGTCCTCTCTGTCTCACCCTTACAAGGTGTGGTTATCTTAGTGTAGATATTAAATTCAGTATTATCCACCCAGTCTAAAAATGTATCAACGGCATCAACAACCTGCTCCATTATTAAATCACAAAAAATATTTTTGTTATTACTGAATTAAATAGCAACTTACAATAATTATAAAACACTTAGTATTACTTAAACTCAAACAATGCCCCGTCAATGCAAAACTTCCTTTCAACAATTTACTTCCTGGACGGTAATTGAAGATTAGGACAACAAAGTTCCATGGGACGACAAGTAGTAACAAACTTTTTCCAAAGACAATCTCAACAATAATTCTTCAAACCAGGAGCACAATACCAGTAGTCAACAGTTCACAACAGCAACAACAAATTTCCACGGGACATACCATGCCATCTTGTGGCCGTCTTCTTATATCAATTTTAATTAACATAAACCAAACCAAGAAAAAATAAAATTTATTCTTAAAACTTATTAGTGATGGATTCCTTTCTTTCTTTATTTCACAATCACAAAATAATAATCCATCGTCGACACTCGTTCTTTCGAAATAACCTTATTTGTTTCCATAACTGGTGAGGCAATCTGTAAACGAGAGTAATCCAGGAACATGGCAGCAGTCACACGCCTCCCTCCATGCAGGTAACAAATGCTTTTGTATTTTAACGGATTTTTCTTAATTTTCAATGAATTTACCATTAGGAAGATTTTCTGTTAGAATCCTCACAACATCAGTAATAATTAAATCATCCCAGTCTACCTCTACATTCAATTCTTATAGTCTGCTATACATAGTAATAGCTGACATTGCATAATCTGAATATAAAAAGAAAAAAAGTCATTATTAATGTTTTTTAATTAGAATCTGATAGATTTACAGTATTTCACACAATGTGTAAATTTCTTTATCATTCTAATGCTAACAAAATACAGTTTTGTTCCTTAAGATCAGAATCTTCATCTGTATGTTTTTTCTAAAGTTCTTCTAGTTGAGTTATGCCTAGTGTGTGGGATGGGAAATAGGATATATAAAATGTTGTCACTCTATTTTGAGTTAGGAATTATATCAGATTGTTGGTCATTGATTAAAATTTCTGCTTACATTGATGAATGACTCAATTTCTTTTTGTTTTAAAACTGTTTAAGAAAGATTTAAAATGTAAGTTAAATTCTATTTGATATCCATAACATGCAAGCAAATCTTGTAAGCATGGATTGCTAAAGATTTAATATCTTACAATTGTAATATCTTAATCTTACAAATAAAAACAATTTCAAATCTATAAATTTAACTTTATCTGAAAGTAAAAGATCAATTTCAATTTTTCATATAAGTTATTGAGAGATAGCAATTAACTATTGCCATATTGTCATAGTGTCCACAAAAAAGGATCTACTTGCATAATAGGACTGGGAAATTTTAATTTGTGTGTATAAAAGTAACTGACAAGTAATGTTAGGCATATGAAAAATAATTTATTGAGTATTACTAACAAGAAATCTAGTTAATATCCGTATTTTAATTTCTTATTACACCTCTGTTTCAGAGATTTCAGTTATTGGTATATCCAGTTTGACATCTTTTATTAAATTCATATTTTATAATTGTTTACAAATATTTTAATTCCCTCCTATCTAATTTTCAAACAAATTTCTAAAAATACCCAAACTACTTTCCCTATTATAAGCAAAAATCCTGAAAGAAAGCTAAGTATTGCTTTTTGCTAATGTGCAATTATACAGAACAGGCAATTAAACAGTTCTTCTAGTCAAATAATTATAATTGATAGGTAGAGACTGTCTATTTAAAAAAGCAAGCCATCAACCATGAAATTTGGGTACTATTTCAATGCATAATACATTTATAAATGCAAAACTTTTGAAAATATTTCCCAATCTTTTAAATTATAAAAATTTTCAAAACAAATTTATCAAAATTTTGATATTTTAAGCAACAATTCTGATATGTTTTTTCTATATCCTAATGATTTTGGATAGTCAATTTGGATGAAAACCAATAAAAGAAATCTCTGAAATCAGTAGATAGGAAAAAAACTAATATGCTACTCAATTAATCACCTTCCAAAATTGTGATTGTTTACATTTAATTCTTGTTATATACAATCATTCTCTATTGCTCTGTTGCATATCTATTGATAGAAATGAAATGTATTTGAATAAGTTACATAGAATTTAATGTTTTTTACAGAATTAATGTGTATTCTGTTATTTATTGTGAGATTTGTTTGTTTCAATGATTTTATCATTGATCAAAAGAAAAACTTTAATTTTATATAATATTAGATATGGTCTAATAATCTATTTACAATTGTTTACTTGCATCAGCTCAATTTGAAAAGCACTATTTTCACTTAAATACACAGATAATCAAAGTTTAAGGTTTTTTATAAATAAATTCAAACTTTGGTTTTTCAAAGTATTTTTAAATTGGTAAGTAGTATTTATTGAACAATAAAAAGATGCAGATGCTATAAAAGAGAAAGATTCAACAATAATGCCAACACCTTTCTGTTTACTGCAAAGAATTACCATTTTTTTATTTAGGAATTGTTACAGTTATGGCAACAATCTTAGAATGACTAGATCTGTAATAGACTGTAAGACTTCATAATATCAATCCAGCAATTGAGAATCAAACTACTGTAAAAACAAAAATGAAAATTGCATAGGTAAATAGGAAAATAAGGGATTTGGTTTTGTTCTGTGTAGAACAAAGTCGAATCTCTTATTTTCCATTCATTATCATCTCTTGTGTGAAGACCAATTAATTTCTGATTTTTGCAACTGTGCACTTACTATGAATTTCATTTTCATGAAGTAGGCTCTTATGTTACTGCCAAACATTTAAGGATTTTATTTGTTTAAACCTTAACAGAAATAATTTTAATTATATTGTGCTTTTTATTAATTAATAATGCTTTACATAATATTTAATTTTTTTAACATAATATTTACAGATTATGACCTTTAAATTTATTTTCAATATTTCATTAATCATCATATGTATTTTTGAAAATTTATGAAATTATATAAAAAAGACCTGACAAAGTCTAGAAACAACTTCTGTCAAATAAAATATCTATAGTCATAGCTGATTTGCTCTAATCTGTACATTAAGTAATTGTTTAACTAATTACAAGGCAAATAGGGAATAAAGGAGATGGAACAAAAATTTCCCAGAAAGCAATTCACAATATATTGAACTAACATGCCATGCATGTCCCTTTAAAATGGCAGACAATTGTTTGCTTTCATATTTTATTAATTTTTGCATAAATAACAGTGAAAATGAATAAAAAATTAATAAATAATATTTTCTATTTTATAATAAAATTAACAAATATTTTCTTTATTGCTACCATTTCTTTTTATTAAAAGCATATTATTTTCTTCAAATGAAATAATCAGCCTGGTTTGGCATTTCAAAAAAATAATTTATTTCAATATATAATTGGAATAATATAATTTAAATAATCTAAAAATAAAACATATGAATTAAAAATAAGATCACTCCACAAATTTTGCTCTATATAAAATACACTTTTAATTAAATTCTTTTTAAAAATTCAAACATGTCTAAAAAAATATTTAGAAACCATCATTGGATAATAATTGTAGCAATAATAAATATAAAATAAATAGATTTGTTAATATAGCATTTAATTGATTTTGATGATAAAAATAAATATTGTCACTTGTTAAAGATGGAATAATTCATCTGTGATGAGAAACCACCTACAGTTCATTAATGTGTACATTTTCTCTGTGACATTGAATAAATAAAATCTTGGATCTGATTGGCTGATTTTTCACTTCTAGATTTTATATTTTTTACTATGTTCAAAAAAATTAAGAATAATTAATATTGATTTAAAAAATGCCTTTCAGATGCCCCAAATGAATATAAAGTAAGTAAATTTCTTCAGCCCCGAAGTGAAGAGAAATATCATAAATAAAACAAAGTCAAAAATATCAATAAAAACATAAATTTAAATATAATATATTAATTTCATTGACAAAAATTTCACACTGATTTAAAATCTTTTTATTTTCTATCAATCAAAAACATTCGTTTTAAATTATTCATAAAAAATAGACAAATGTCTGCATCTAAGATTCTATCAGATGAGTAATAAAATAAGTAAAGAATTAAGTAATAAAATTGATTTTATTATTGTTAAAAATTACAAATTAATTAATAATAGATAACATCAAACAAAAAACAAATGTTACTTTTCATATAGTTAAAGATTAATAATAATAAATTAAAAATGAATTCTCTCAGTTTGTTCAAAATAATTAACTTATTACAATTATTTCAGAACTGTACAGTTGATGATAATCTTCCTGATTTAAGACCTTTGCCAAAGATGGATGGACCTCATAAACAAATACTTACAGAAGTTTGTGAAATTATATTTGGTAAATATTTATGTATACATAAAAAATATTATATTTTATTATTTTCTCTTAAAATTGTTGTCCACTTAAAATTCTTAATTTAAAAATCTACTCAAATTGTAAAAATGGTATTTCATTTAATAATTTCTTATAAACTATAAGGTTGTTTTTGCTGTTGAACATAGAGGGAAAATATTTCCAAATTTTATTATTATAAAATTTAAAAAGATTTCAACAAAAAATTACAAGTTTTTCAAATTATTTTATATATCAGCATTGCATTTACTAGTATTTTAAGAAGAAATCATTTATATATACAGTATAAGGTGTTCCTCAAATTATGAAACATAATTCATACATAAGTTTTGTTTATAACTCAGATACTGTTGTTATTTGTCCCCTAAAAGTACTGAAATAACTTTATACACTGTTCTTTGTAATATATTTCACAATTGGATCAATTAAAAGTTTTTTATTTCATAGATTTGAACAAAAAGTTCCAATTATAAAGCAAGGATTTTTTTTGGTGAAATTACTGTCAGCTTGAAAGACTGTCATTATACATTAACTATATAATTCTACATAATATTGGTTATTTGAGCATTTTGCTATCATATTGTTTAAATTTATTAATGAGTTTTTGAAATTTCCTAAAATTTGAAAATGAAATTTCATGTTCATAAGTATAAATGTTTATTATTAGAATGTTCATAACTCAAGAAATATCTGTATATGTTAATTAAAATATTAATACATTGACAACTGTGGATTTCAATTATTAATGTTTTTCATAAAATGATAAAAATTTCAGTTCTGAAAATATAATAAACATGATTCTCCAACATAAAAGTATAGTGAAAAATTTAATATTTCAAAGAATTTAGTTCTCTGTTTCTATTTTTTATATTAATTATTTATAAAATTCCATTTTACATTTGTTATTTTAAGTAAAAAAAAATATACAATTATCAAAGGTCTTAACAGGACAGAATAATTTATTAACCCATTGAGTGCCTTTGATAAAATAGTCGTCAAGATGATGGAACAAAGTTGCTAAAAAACAATATAAATAAAATTCAATTTTGAGTTATACAGTGGAACCATTGTGGAACAATATTTTTGCATTTATTGGATGAAAATTCATGTCTTTGATGACTATTAGCTTTAAATTTTCTTTATTTTTGGAAAAATTTGAATGCACAAATTTGCATCAAAATCTAAAATTTATTTTTAAATAATAATTTATGCATTTCATTCTGACACCAAAATAATCAATCTTTTAATTTAATTTTGTCTAAATTTGGCCCTACAGTTCTACCAATTAATTTGAATGTGTTGCAAATTTACAAGGATCTATCTATATTTTCTGAAAAATTATAGCTGTATAGATACTTAGACATTTAAGCATTGCATTTTATTATATTTATTTAAATGAATAAAATATATTAATAGCAAAATGGAAAATCAAAAATAGTTTTTATTCTAATCATTTTAGATTAGAAATCCTTGCATAACAAATTCTAATTTTATAACCATTAAAAAAATTATAATAATCATTTAAGAGAATTATTATTTCAGATTTATGGAAACTATCTCCTAAAGTTATGGAAGAAAATAAATCTCTCTTATATAATTTGCAAAAACATATTCAACACGAGTTTCCAGGTATTTTCTTATTTCATTTTAAATATTTATAATTATAAATATAAATTTATCTTAAAAATTTGATATATTTAAATAATTAATATTTATTTAATTTCAAGATTTATTATTTAGTTTTTAATTTGTTATAGTAAAAAATAAAATTTGCATTTAATACCATATTTTCCCAAATATAAGGTAAATGTTTTCAAGGAAATCAAATACATTTGTCTTATGTTCAAGCAACTTTAATAAATTTATTTGAGAGGCTTGATTATAATACTGTTTTATAATGAAAATTCTACTATTTTGTAATATTATGCTAATAAATGAACATATTGACTTCTGCAAATGAATATTTTCATAGTTATCTGAGCTAAACATTGATGTCTGGGAACAAAAAATGATAAAAAAAACTTTTATGATTTTATTTTCATGCAAAAGTCCACATTTGGAATTTTTTAATTTTATAATTTAATCTTATTCTATATATTTTTAATATCTAAATCATTTTTGTTTAATTTTCCTGTTAGTTTATTCTGCAATTATTTACTTATGAATTTGTTGATTTTAATATAAAAATATAATACTTTTTTCTTATAAACTTTTAAAACTATATTATAATTATACTCTAATAAAAACTAACTAGGAGAATATCAACAAACCAAATATCCAAAGCCAAATTGACCCTTAGCATAATAATTTGGAATTAAATTATAATTTTAATAATTATTTTAAATAAAGGCTATAATGCCACTATCTGTTGGATTAACAATTAATTATTTTAAATTTGGGCTAAAGCCACCCAGTAATTAATAATCAAGCTAAAACTTTAACTAATTTTTCTGAAATTAAAATCTTGCCACTTCCTGGAACTGAATCAAGAACATTAGGATAGCATCCAAATGTCTTACCAATTAGATTATCATGGCATTGGCCAGATTTCCATTTCAAGATGCTTATGAAATGATTAATTTTAGAAACTTATTAGACTAGACTGATACTAGCACTCCCAGGCAGACTATCTACATAGCTCAAGTCTTCTTAGCAAACCAGAGCAGACAGACTTGGCTCAAGTCAGGTAATAGAAGCTTATTCTAGAGAAATATCAAATATCCAAAGCCAAATTGATCCTCAGCATAACATTTTTGAATCAAATTGTAATTTTAATGTGGGGGATCAGAGCTCAGGATGTATGTACAGCGCCGGCCAAAATGTTTGTCACTTTCAACTAGGCGCTGGAAACCGGAAATCATGATCGGCTACAGTTTCCAATCCACATACCGTGCTGCCTACATTGAGTGCGTTAGACGTGTCCCACACGCATTCAATGTAGGGGAGGTGGGTTATGCAAAGCATGGGAGGTAAATTGGCAAGACTGATCGCTCTAAAGTATTATCACTCGCAGCATTACTTTTT
>AYEL01091976.1:0-27284 GCA_000484575.1 Olivierus martensii | reverse complement strand
ATATATATTGTATATATACAAAGAATAACAACACACAATATCTAACAGTTATGACATCTCAACTTCTCTAATTTTGATTCCTGAATTCCTGTTTGAAAATGTAACAATCATATCCTAAAAGTTTTATTGAATCACTAGTTTTTATAAGATTTTCTACAATTTTCCAAAAAGAAACACAGTATATTTATATAGAAAAAATTTGCATAAATAGTACATTGTTTTTGTAAATATTGTGAAGTATTTTACAATGGTTAAGACTAAATCATTTTTTAAAAGAATGATCTCTTTCATATTTACAGTTAGTATTACATTAAAAAATTAATCTTTCACATATTGTTCGAATTAAAAATTTGCATCTTTATATATTTAATTCAGATCTCTTAAATTTTAGTAAACATTAAGAATAAAAAAAAAGAGATTTAAATTAAAATTTTTTATATTATCACAGTTCATAACATACAAAATATGTCAATTTGTTAATTATATCAGAAATTGAATCAAAAAATTGAATTTTAAATTCATGCCTACAAGACAAACACGATTTTATTTAAATATGCTGACAAATTAAAACTTAAATATATAAATACACAAAATAAGCTATGCCTATTATTTATATTTCACCAAAGTTAGTATGACCAGTTTCTTTAGCATGCTGCTGTGCTTCAACTTGTCCTTTTAACCCTACGTTACATACTAAACAATGTAAAGAAAAATTTTGCACATCAGTAAATTGTCGACTTGATTTTGCTTCTCTAGCAATTTCCAGAGCCATCTGTAAAATAGTTTCATCTGAAGTCTGAAATAACGTCTGTATTTGTTGTGGAGATCCTAATGTTTCCAGCATTAGAGGATCATAGTGTATCCCATCATAAATTAATAAAATACGCTGATCATAATTCAGATCTTCCCCAAAACGATTAAGTCGAATATTCTGAGTATCAACTGCCACAATTTCTACACCATAATACTTACTGAGAATTGAAAGCTCAATTGCACCACCCCAATGATTTTCATTAAGAATCCAAGCACAATATTCTTTGTTAGGTTTTCCTAAGAATGCTTCATTATATGTCACACTGTCAGCAGCTACAGTTTCTGCAATTATCTGTCGTAATGTTAATCCTGTAGTCATGTCGTATTCTCCATTAGATAACGAAAAATATACACTGGTGAAAAGACATGAATTGTTTGCTGGTACTGTACGTCGCATGAGTATTCCTGGAGCACTGCTGTTCATCTGTTCAGCACATAAAGGAGAAACAACATCATTTTTTTTCTGTAAAATTTGTTTTGCATTTTCTTCCACAATCAATGTTTCACCAGAATACAGAGGTAGTCCTTCTAATTTCTTATTATCATTAGATAAATCAAGAGGTTTTGGAGGAAAGCCAGCCAAGACTTTAATTGCAATAGGATCAGTTCCAGTAATACTAAACAGATGACCCTTTAAATCTTCAACTGTGTTATCACCTGTTAAGGTATCCAACGTATATTGTCCATCTTTTGTTTTGCATCGCAGTATCAGTTGTTTAGAAGCCATAGTTATAAAAATCTGTAATAAAATAAAAAAAATATAAAATAAGTATAATTTCAAACTTTTTAAAATAGCATTTATTTAAATAACAATAATGAAGAAATTCTAATATCAATATATTTAAATATTATAATCAGTCTTTAAAGATTAACAAAGTTTTAATTTGATGAGCTATTTTGGAACAACTCTGAATTATTTCAAAATAAATTGCAAAACATATTGAAATATATATTAAATATTTTTTTCTTTCAATCAATTAAACACTAAAAAATTATGCAATCTCTCTCCTTAACCAATGACATTTTAATGGTTGATAAAATATAAATATTCAAATCATTGGTTTATTTAATTCAATTTTGATTAAATTATTTTAATAATAATTTAATAAGATATTACCAATATAAAATTGAATTGAAAACACTAAAAATCAATTTATTCAGAATAAAGTATTTTTCCTAATATAGTATGTTAATATATATTATATATATAGCTATATTTATATGAAACCAACAAATTACTTCTTGCATTAATAAATTTGCATAAAAAGTACTATTATTTCATAAACTAATTAATATAGATTTCAAGTGCTATTAGTATAAATGTCATATTGATTTTGCATTAAATAATGCAACTCATTCAATGGAAATTGTACATTGTATTTTATACTTAAATTTTTATGGATAAGGCTCTAAATAATGCAATATAGAATCAATAATCAAACATTTATCATATTTCAAATCTTAATAACCTATTATCAGGGTTGCAGAGTCGGGTGGCAAATGATCCAACTCTGACTCAACTCCACCTTTTAAAAAATCTAACTCAGACTCCACAACACTGCCTATTATATCTGAATTAATTTTGTTTAGTTTACAGCTTATATTAAAAATATAGATTTAGGAAAGTTTAATAAGTCAAATTTCTGATATTTTTTTAAATAAATTTTTCCATCTTTGCTATGTAATAGCAATCCAAAAAAATTATCATCATTCGTAATTTGAGAAAGTCTTATTTTTAATTAATTTCTATTAAATAGTTAATCTTACATTATAATCACTTTCACAAAATTCTTGATAAAATTATTTTACTAATTTAAATTGATTTTGTTAGCTGTTATTTCAGTAACTCAATTATTCTAATGATTAAAATAATATTTTTGCTAATTTTTTTTAAAGAACAAAACAAATTGATATATTTTAATATGCTGATCCAGTATACCTTTAAGCATCTATATAAGAATTGTGAAGGAAGAATCTTCATTCAGTATTGAAAAAGAAAATTTTTTTCATACCTTTAAACATTAGCAAGTAGAATGAATAATATAAATTATAACCTATGAAATGCAGTTGATAGAGTAAAATGCTATTTAGTTTATTAAACATTGAAAAATCACAATTTTAATATTCTTTTATTATTTTCTCAAATCAGACTATAGTCACTCAATGCAAATTAAGATTGAACATCTGATATAAATACTGTATACTCTTATCAATATACAATTAAATTAATGTTTTGCATTAATCTTTTTAATTTAATCATCATTGTATATTATATTAATATTTCTTAAATCTTATTCTTGTGTAGGAGTTATTAAATAATAATATTTGTTTATGCTTTAATAAACAAAAATTTTTATATTTTACATTTCAATATTTACTTATAATAGTTCAAAATACCCAAATTATAAATCAATGCGTCATAAGTTGGAAATACCAGACATTATTTGCCCACTATTATTATTCATTATAGCACAGTATGGTATCATACTAAATTTAATACAAAGCTAAAGGAACCAGACACAAAACAGATGTTGCCATATTAGACCATTACGCAGGGACTCTCATGATGAGAGTCTCTGCATAATAGTCGCAATCATAAATCTTAGAAACACAAGATTTACAAACTTCATCATGATCATAAATACAAGTGATCATTTTAATGATGCTTAAGTCAAGAACAAACTGTATAAAGTTGTCATTTGTTAGTATAATTAAAATAGTATTTTATTATTTATCTATAAACTTCAGACTGAAAAAATTAGTTAATAGACATACCTAATATAGCTTTTTTCATTGTACACTGTTCAGATATATAAAATAAATGAAAATATTTATATAATCCTATGTATCTTTGTGCCAGTCAAAATACTAACCAAATTATATAGTGTAATACTTTTATAGCATTTATAGCAGAGGCAGTTATTAATATAAATATGATGGAAATAAGTTAACAATTTGATAAAAAGTTTATTCTGTTTTAATAATATTAAACTAAAAAGTTTTTGTAGATTACATAGAACAAGATATGAAAAAATTATTCTAATGAACAAAAACCTAGCATTTTATAACAGGAAAAACCATTTAATCATAACAGCAGCAATTATCAAAACATTTTCAGTCATTGATTATATAAAAACTTTTAATGTAACAAATGCAAACACATTTATATTCTATGTTATGTTTGAAATGGACTTTATTTTCTAATTAATATGCATAACTTAAAAATCAAAGTAAATTTGCCAGACATTTACAAATGCATACAGTGTGTGCATTTGTAAAACAAAAAAATCATCTCTAATCAATACTAATCAGGGGATTAACCATTTCAAATTACGTAAACCAACTCAGCCAAACTTCCCCTGGTAGACAAAGTCTATATTAAATTTTCAACGATTATTTTATATATTATTATTTATTATTCAATATAGACTTTGTCCGCCAGGGAAAGTTTGGCTGAGTTAGTTTACGTAATCAAAAAATCATCTATGTGAGTTGATTTTCTAGTCAGGTTTACTAAAAATTTGAAAAAATTTCTTAGATTTACACATTCATACAAAAACATTAATTCTTCTTCAAAAATTAAATAAAATCATAAAGCTTTAGCAAATATAAATTTAACAGAACAACAATTGATTTTAATTTATTAAATACATATTATACTTGCCTAAAGAATTTTTTTATGCAATTTAGCTTTTTTGAAATTTACATTACTTGATGAATGAACAATTTGCATAAGTGGAATACATAAATGGCTATCATATGTAAAAGTTTACTAAATTAGATTAATATATAAAATGATCCACAATTTAGAAACAGCGTTAGTATATCAATATTTATCTCAATGTAATAAGAATTTCTATTATTATTTTTAAGATATTATTTAATTTCAAGATACTGTTATAGATCTATATATCATATACATGCATCTAGTTATTTATAATGATAACCTGGACCCTGAAAACTGTTTATTAAGAGAAATTTGTTTAATTGAAAATTCATTTCTTATTAATTCTAATGTAAAACTCCAATTAATTGTTTGATTTCAGAAATTCAACACCATTTTATCAATGCTAAAGTATTCCAAAAACATTTTAAATAAATGCAATACATCCTATAGTATAATAATTTACAATAATTTATCTATCTACATATTTCTTGCCATTTGATTTTAAATTCGAGTGGTTAAATGTTAAGCAATTTTTGAATTTAAACCTAATGTGGATATGAAAAATCATATTTAAACATAACATTGTCACTTTATTATTTAAAAATTATAAAATTTTTACCAAATACTGTCTTAAATTTATATAATTCTCAAAATTTTTCATTCTGATAAATTATTTGCAAATATAAATTTAACTTTTTTGGAAGTTAAACTTGAAAGAAATAATATTAATTAAATAAAATTTTAAAAATATTAATACTATGTCTGTTAAAAACTCATTATGAATTTTTTTGATGATTATTTTACTAAAATAAATAGATACAAAATAATTCACTTATTTGCATGATTTAGCATTTTCTAGCAGGAAAATATTGTTATAATTTGCATATCAATAGTTAATATATACAGGTAGTTTCAGTTTACAAATAATCTGCTTAATGAGCTGTTGGTTCAAGTTTTTCAAATTAAAGTAAACTGTAAGACAAATAAGTAAGATAAACTACCTTCAGTATTTACAGTAAGAAGTCTTACATTATAGTTTTTTCAAAGATAAAGCATCAAAACAATTGAAAATATAAATCTTAGTTGCAATAAATAAATGATAAATATTCATAAAAAGACATTTCAAACCAGCCATACAATACAGTATGATTGTGTTTTTAGCAAAAACTCCATTGTCTGCTACAAAATCAGCAAAAACAATTTGATAGTCAAAACATGGAAATAGTGCAATCTCTATTCAATCAGCAAGGCTGATGCAAATAACTTCCATTCCTGGTTTCTGCCTAAAGTAGTAATTTATCTGCATAAAAGCTCATCTACTTGCCTGCTAATAATAATGAAAAATAAAAAGTCTAATATTTATATGGATATGGCAAAAATAATTTTATTATTTGTTTGATTTTAAAAGTTATACTTTCATTTCTTTAGAAAGGTAATCTATTTAATCATAAATTATTGATTTTTTGTCCTTTTCTTAATTTTATTATGTTCAAATTGTATTGCTGAAAATGGAACTCAATTTTAACATTATGGATTTATGGAAACTGATTCTTAGTTTCCAAGTCCATATTAGAAACTATACAATCTGGAATAATTTGCAGTGAATACAGTTGAAAATGTTATTACTGTTATTAAATTGAATGGTGAATAAAAAATAACTTGTTAGTAGTATTGATTTTTTGATGATATTTTGTAATGTGCAGTCATTGTTTATGAAGTTAACCCATATGCGGTCTCATGTTTCATGCGGGCTGAGTACAAGTTTTTATTAAAAAATTTTTGCTATTTTTTAATCTACATCAGGATGGGCAAAAATTGGCCCGCAAAGACATCTTATACAGCCTGCCGCATAAACTAGAACACAATAAATTTCAAGGCCAACATTTGTAAAATTCTACTCAAAAAGAAAAAATAAAATAGTGGATACTTTTGTAGTGTAAAATCATAGATACTCTCGGTACTGTAAATGTACACTATTGAGTTACTCCAAATTTTGATACAATTAACCACTTCAACATTCACATTAAGCTGTAAATTTGTTTTTTATAAAATTATCTAGATACCTAATATTTTTTAACATTCTGATGTAATAGGTTATTAGCAATCAATCAGTTTGATAAATACTTATGTTTTTAAAGAAAATTATCTGAATTTATTAATTCATACGATGAAATATTTTGTATAATGTTTTTCTAATGAAAAAAATAGTTTCTACAGATGCTTTTGAACTCTGCATACCTAATGATAAAAAATAGTTTCTACGGATGCTTTTGAACTCTTTGCATACAAACAAAGACTAAGAAAATAAAGCAAGAAAAGAAAAATTTTAAAAATAATATTGATACACGAATATATTCTTTGCATAAGTATCACAAAAGCGGCTACACCTGATAGTGAGATTGACAAGAACGTGTGCAGGTAAATTGGCACATAACAAGATCGACAAGAACGTGTACAGATAAATTGGCGCAATCATTATTCTTGTCCCGTGTTATGGTGAGAGGAATATGTTTGTACAAGAATCAATCTTGTTTGAATGTGAATAGTCATAAATTGGCACAACCATTATTCTTGTCCCATGTGATGATGAGAGGAATGTGTTTGTGCAAAAATCAATCTTGCTTGAACACATTGCTTGTAATCATTTTATATCAAAGTAGTTTTTATTAATTATTAATAGAGTAGCTAATGTTATCATCAATAATTTAATTACATAATTACATAATAATAATTAATAATTTCATAATTATGGTGCCGTAAAGTTAAATTCGCCATTAGGTACTTTTCAATTTTTATATGGCCCGCTTCATCCTGAAGACTGTTTATCCAGCCCTCCACAGAAAATAATTGCCCACCTCTGATCTACATCTTCTAATTGTATTAAAGTTTTTACTTCTGACAAGTCTCTACTCTATAATGCAAAAAAATTATTTTTCTACATTATGTTACTATTTTTTAATAAATTATTATGTAATTCAATACCTCTTTATCAAATTTATGTAAACAAACAAAGAGATTGCATTTCAGACAGCCCTAAATCTTTTCCCAACGTCAAAACAAACACGGTTCCTGTTTCATTTGTAAACAGAAGGGTGGCTTTTGTAAGTTCAGGTAGTAGTTCAAGGTCATCTGGAGGTGGTGCGTCAATAGGAGAGGCTTGCGAACAAGGGCAATAAAATATAACCTTCGGAAGCAGCCTCCAATTTCAATGGCTATTAATCGTATATTATTTAAATTTAACTTCATATTCTAATTTTATCAGGTTCTCTGATATGTTTTTATTCATATTTTGTGAAAATTTCCAACCAAGAAGAAATATTTTTTGTTTTATGAATTTTTTTTATCGGATGTATAATATGCAAATTATGAGGATAAACAGATTCAAAAATTCATTTTTTTCATTATTGTTAATGATAACAAAGTAATTTGTTTTTTTCTTAAACAGAAAGGTTGAGGGTATATTAAACACTATATATTTCCGTACTGGGGTCAGAATTTGTGACATGTGCATATGTCATTTCCGACTAGAACTAAACAATGATTTTTTTCAAGTATTATTTATTAATTTATCTTCTAATATTCACTTTTTAATTGTATAATTAAAGAATAAACAATTTCTATTAGAAATTTTATGAAATTTTAATAAATTTATTATTATAATTAAGATATATATAGCCACAAGCAGTAATATTAAATCATTATTCAAAATTTAATAAAAAGCTTAAATAAAAATCTGGAGTCAGATAAATAATATATTAAATTATATAAAAATAAGGATGTTATATTTATTCAGAAAAACTTTTATCTAATCACAAATTTGATGGTTTGTTTACACAAGTCAAAACGCAACATGAATCGAGCAATGGCAATGCTGCGAAACAGTATAGTAATCTACGTAATGGGAATCAAAACAATTTCTTGGAGGGACTGTCAGTCCACATATTTTTTTTTTTTACAGATGATTTCAATGCTTTGCAACATATAATGAATTGCATTGCAAAGGACCTAGCAATTTAGGAAAATTCTAATTTTTTCAAATTTTTTTGGTCCAACTCCTGAGTGGTAACGTGCGGACTCACAGCCATGAAACCACTGCTGGGTTAATTAATTAATACTTTTATACAGTAGCATGTTTACATATCTTTAAGCCCCTAAGGAATTTCGATGCTTTCAGTGTTCATTAATAAATAAGAAAATAATTTATATGCTCCTGAATATTGAGGTCCCTAGGCATGCATGTAGTGATAAATGTATCACTGCTTTTATGCAGTTGCAAAAATTTTTGACAAAGACAGTAATTATGTCACTTGTATTATCATGCCTATGACAAACTCTGATTCAATCCTGAATCCTTTGGTGAAAAATCAAAGCAGATTTTGTTTTAATGTAAGTCAATAGTATATGTACGAATATTTTACCAAATTAAAGAAAAACACAAAAACTCGTGAACCGCTAACAAAGACAGATTCCCCAACGAAAAACAACTACTCACAAATTTAGAACAAGTATCTCTCTCTACCAGATAAATATGCTAACATCATTCAATGTATTTTTAGAATAATTTCAATTTTTCACTTTGCCCGGGTAATTCACTTTGCCCGGACTTCCCCTATGCTAAATTTTAAACAAGAAAGTTACTAGCTAATAATATCTACATAATTTTTATTATTCTAGATTAGACTTATTATAATTATCATCCATTATAAGATAGCGATCTAGGGTGAGAGGAGCCAGTCAGTCGCCTAGGACGAAAATTATCAGAGAGGGCGAAAACGTTCCTTAATTGCCTTGATTAGAATTTTGCAAGAAGTTGATAAAGTAAATAAAGTCTTTCAATTCAAAAACAATTGTCATACATATGGCTGCGAATTTAATACAAGGTTTAACTCTTAATTTACTTCAGAGGAGAGAAGAAGTAGCCGGAAATACATATGAAAATTATGAAAAGATAATTTCTAATGGTAAGATAAATATTCCAGTAGAGTTTATAGACAAGGGAAAATAAATTGCAAAAGAAATGAACTTAAAAGAATCAGATGATAAAGGATTTATATATTCTGAAATAATGGTTTCGACATAGAAAAAAAAGAAATAATAGATGTTATAATTTCACAATCAAAATGGAGAAGTGCATTTAATGAAATATCTTCGAATTTTCAATTTCTTATTGAAAAAATTTTATGTCAATGGATGCAGAAGATTTAACTAAAACAAGCAGTTATAAATTTAGGTCTCAAATATTCAATTTACTTGAATTCTGTAGGTTTTTTCAGAAATATATAGGGTAAGTCCGGGAGAGATGCACCCACTTTAAGAATTGCTGTATTTTTGTTGATTATAGCAACATCAATTTAAAAAATGGCTATAGGATATTCTGGCGACATATACTAACAGCTAGTAATAATATAAATGAAAAAGACACTTGAATTCTGTAGGTTTTTTCAGAAATATATAGGGTAAGTCCGGGAGAGATGCACCCATTTTAAGAATTGCTGTATTTTTGTTGATTATAGCAATATCAATTTAAAAAATGGCTATAGGATATTCTGGCGACATATACTAACAGCTAGTAATAATATAAATGAAAAAGATACAAAAACAAATAAGTTAATGATCTTTAAAAAATTATATAGGTGGTCCATCTACCACAAGTCACCTTGGGGTAGATGGACCATGATATATGGTAGTGATGGACCTGCATGAACTTGGAATAAGAATGAAAGAAAACATTAATAATAAAAATGTAATTGCCCATTTTGTTTTATTTTTAATATAAACAAGCATTTGCGATTTTTACATAAACAAAAAACATTAAAAAATATTTTACATAAATCATGAAAGCATTTTTAACATTATACCTTTAATGTTCTTTACATTTTATTTTATGAATGCTTGTTTCTTTTATATTTTTTCTTCCAACAAAAATCACCTAAGTTATCATATTTTGTAGGCCTATAGCCAACGGAAACATACAGTACATCTGATCCATTCTTCACTGCTAGTAGACACCTAGCACACTCATTTTCATCATAATCTTCCACGTCATCATCGCTATCATTGAAAACAAAAAGCCTATCCTTTGAATTTTCGGCCATCAGCAAATCTCCTCTCCAACTTCCTCTGGTATCCAACTTTCTTTTATATATATTTGGCATTTTCAGAAAATAAAAATTAATAACAATTGTGTACCACGTCATCATCGCTATCATTGATAAGCTTTTTGCCTATCCTTTGAATTTTCGGCCATCAGCAAATCTCCTCTCCAATTTCCTCTGGTATCCAACTTTCTTTTATATATATTTGGCATTTTCAGAAAATAAAAATTAATAACAATTGTGTACCACGTCATCATCGCTATCATTGATAGGTATTTATTTAAAATAATTTTATAGCCTATATTTATGTGAAGAGTGTGATTTCTCATTCTACCATTTCACACACATTATTCATATAAATATAAAATTTTTAATGGTTCATCGAAAAAACTAACTTTATATCAATACATAACAATAGTCCATCTCTCCCAGATGTCAGCGGTCCATCTCTCCCTAAATATTAGGGAACAATGGTCCTTGTATCCATGAAGTAGTCATTGCGGCCAGAGCCATTACGACACATTACAATGATTGACTAACATTGTTTACATTATGTATGAGATGGTTCAAAAACATTAACAAATAACTTGTAAACATTCTCATCTAAATAATGAAAATAAAATTGACTCATCTAATTTGTATTTGGCAGTATATTAGTTGAACCCTCCTCCTTTATCCAGGCTTGGGACTGGCCAGTCAGCTATATGGCTTCTTGGGCGGACTTAACTATCACTCTCTTTCACCATTAGCAGAAAATAATGGTTCCACGATATTTTAGCGACTGGAAAATAATCGATATTTTAGCGATATTTTAGCGACGACTTTTGCAAAATAAACTGCTGGTATCACCCGGACTTACCTAGTATATTAGTTGAAACACTTGTACAAAAAACACAAAAACATGAACAACTATCACTCTCTTCCACTATTAGCAGAAAATAATGGTTCCACGATATTTTAGCGACTGGTTTGCAAAATAAACTGCTGGTATCACCCGGACTTACCCTATCTTTAAAAATCATGCAATTTCTATTATTCCAAATATTAAAAGAGCGATAAGTTTATATTTACTGCCAATCACACATGACTATAATTTATTCAGTTTTACCCAAAAATAGAAATTCCCTTAAGAATATTTTTATTGTAGTTTCTGCTGAAGGAAGATTTTAACAAGCTAAATTTAATTAAGAATTATTTCAGATCTTCTATTAAATTATCTAACATTGCAATTCTACCAATTGAATAGCAGTTGAAGTTCAATCAATTATTAATGATTTTGCCTTATTGAAAGCAAGAAAAATTAAACTATAGTTCATATTTATTGTACTAAATAGAGTTTATTTTTATTATATCTATTACAAAGTTATATATATATATAAAACGATTAACGTTTTTGTATGTTTCTCAATGATTATGTATTAATAACACAAGAAGAAAACAGATGAGAGAAATTCAACATAGAATGCAGTTGGAATGGCATAAATTATTAATGATTTTGCCTTATTGAAAGCAAGAAAAATTAAACTATAGTTCATATTTATTGTACTAAATAGAGTTTATTTTTATTATATCTATTACAAAGTTATATATATATATAAAACGATTAACGTTTTTGTATGTTTCTCAATGATTATGTATTAATAACACAAGAAGAAAACAGATGAGAGAAATTCAACATAGGATGCAGTTGGAATGGCATGCGTATATTAGTTGAAACACTTGTACAAAAAACACAAAAACATGAACAACTATCACTCTCTTCCACTATTAGCAGAAAATAATGGTTCCACGATATTTTAGCGACTGGTTTGCAAAATAAACTGCTGGTATCACCCGGACTTACCCTATCTTTAAAAATCATGCAATTTCTATTATTCCAAATATTAAAAGAGCGATAAGTTTATATTTACTGCCAATCACACATGACTATAATTTATTCAGTCTTACCCAAAAATAGAAATTCCCTTAAGAATATTTTTATTGTAGTTTCTGCTGAAGGAAGATTTTAACAAGCTAAATTTAATTAAGAATTATTTCAGATCTTCTATTAAATTATCTAACATTGCAATTCTACCAATTGAATAGCAGTTGATGTTCAAACAATTATTAATGATTTTGCCTTATTGAAAGCAAGAAAAATTAAACTATAGTTCATATTTATTGTACTAAATAGAGTTTATTTTTATTATATCTATTACAAAGTTATATATATATATAAAACGATTAACGTTTTTGTATGTTTCTCAATGATTATGTATTAATAACACAAGAAGAAAACAGATGAGAGAAATTCAACATAGGATGCAGTTGGAATGGCATGCATGCGGCCGATACAGTAACTTCATAAGAGACAATAGGATACCAATATACCTCAGAAGGAGACCTTTCAATATGTGCATATTAGCAGCAATGACGTATGGCTGTGAAGCATGGACCCTTACAAAGAAAATGGAAAAGAAACTAGCAACAACCAAAGAAGCATGGAAGGATATATGTTAGGAGTCACCGGGAAGTATCACAAGATCAACACATGAATAAAGAAAACAAAGCAAAATAGAAGACATACTGGTAGCAGTTAGAAGCAGCAAGTGGCGTTGGCAGGCCACATAGCAAAATACACTGATAACCGATGGAAAAGAGAATAATGGAGTAGCAACTAAGGTAAGGAAAAAGATATCCTGGCAGGCAATACAAACGATGGAGAGATGATATAAGAAAAGTAATTGGCTTTCAGTGGATATAGATTGCACAAGATAGATAGCCTACATCTGGAAACAAAAGAAGAAGACATATATATCCAGCAGTGGATGAAATAAGAAATGATGATAATGGTGTATTAATGTTGGTGAGTGAAAAAGAAAGGAAGTGCGATTTTCTAATATTGCCCCAGAAGACAAAGTATCTATATCTGGCACTGTCCACTATTAAAAAATTAAAATGACGATATTTCTGAAACTATTTATACTAATATTTACTAATTATTATATATAGTTATGTTTTTCACTGGTATTCTACAAATGTCTTAAAAATAATTACTTTTCTGTTAGGATGACCCTAATATAAAAACAGACATGATAGAATATTAGAATTGTTATATGCTAGTGACTTTTTTATTCATATTACATATAATATTATTACTTTAAATCCAGCACGTTAAGCGCCATAACCACTGATATCAAAGTTTCAGGACGTTGTCAACAGAAAACAAGAATTGTAATTTATTGGCTTAATTAGTAATTGTTAATTATATCTTACAAAATAAAATTTATTCCGCTGTTATTCTTATTGATCAGTCTTAGTGTTATTATTATTATTTTTATTTTTATTTAATCTGCAATCCACTGTTGGGCTGATTTATTAAATTTTACCAAATGGTAGTTTATTATTTTAATACAAAAAAGAGGATTTCAGAAAATTTCCAAAAACTTGTTCTCATTGAAGTTTGAAAATTTCGATCTCCAATCCGATTTAGATATAATCATTACACAACACGATGATTTGTGGTGTTACATGAAAACTTTTAATGACATTATGAGATTTCCCCTGACCATTCTGTATTCAACTTCCCTCTTAGAATTGAGCCTTATCTATTATATACTTCTATTCATCAATAGGAGACAAATAATTAAAATGATATTTTTATTGATTTCAGTTAGTTATTCCATGACATTAATTGACACTTTTGAGATATATTTACATTACCAAAAAATTCCCCATTAACGTAATTCGATATTGGATTTATTCATTTGCCAAAGTTTTGTTGTGATATAATTAAATTTTATACTTTTAGATGAGCGAGGTCTCTTCATTCCATATTGGATGGTTTTCTAAATCTAAGAACAATCAAACGGAAAAATAATTGTCCGGTCGTTTTTCCTGCAAATGATACAAACAAATAATTGAAGGAAAGACTTCTTAGTAAGTGGAAATTATCAAAAGCATTCAATTTTGTTTGAATTAAAATAATGGTATCTTTGTGATAAATATTTCAAAGAAAATAATACAATGATCATTCATTTGATTATCGCGAATGAATTTTTGCATATTTATAAATTTAAGGCCATTAATTAAAAATAAAATATTTGATATACTGCATTTTATTAATTTTAAGAATATTTACAAGTTACTATGTAGTTTTAATAAATAGAATAGGTAAATAAGAGTTAGACATTCCCAGCGATCGGCAGGGGATAATCCTTTCAGGATAGTCCCTTTCCCCAGAACCAGGCGGAGTCGCATCCAAATAATTAACAGCTGAAATGTCACTTTACATCTGTGAAGAGTTTCTTTTTTCTAAAATCGCGTGATACCCACGAAAAATCTGTTCGCTTATACGCGTTCACTAGAGAGCGACAGTATCGTATATTTTGTAAGGAAAGATAAATAAACAAAATAGTTATTGTATAATTATTGTTTTAATGAATATATTTGGTAAAACGGAAAGAAAAATAAATATACTTACATAGATTTATTTTTCTTTCTGTTATACGTAAGTAGATTCATATCTTCTTTCTGTCATAGGTAAATAGATTATTTTTTCTTTCCAGAGGTCGAAATAAGAAATTAACAGGGGTTAATTTATATAAATAGGTTACTTTAGAAAGTGAGGGATATTGTGAGGATAAGGAATTCGGTTCGGATGTAAAGTTTCACTCTCTATCTCTTAAAAAAAAAACATGAAAGGAATTGAACAGAATGACACGTTAGAAGAATAAACAAACGATTTAAATATTATTTATCGCATCACCCTGCCCGGAGAACCTTGTCTTCCATGATAGAAGAATAATAAACATTCTATAAAAATGATCCTAGGAGAGTAATATGACAAGCAAGTATCGCACAGAGGTAGGAATAAAAAATTAATAGGGCTGAAAGGCATGCAAAAACATTAATAGGGATGAAAGGGATGCAAAAACATAATCTTTCACCGGGAACATAAAATAAAGGTGAAAACAGGTCAATCAATCTGCCTGGGATTGAAGCCACTAAAGATGGTAAAGGCAATCAGTTTTTATCCGAGAAAAAGGAGAGATGCAGATATCTCAGGGAAGACAGATCAAAGCAACAGGTCTGGGCTGGGAGACTAGGTTCAAGTGAGAGAAGTTATGCAGTTATCTTTTCATTTCAATAACCAGGTTTCTGATATAGAGACTCAAAACCAAGGAAAAGGACAAAAATAATAAATATTGTTAAAAAGAAGAGAAGACGCATGGTTAATCAAATTTAAAGGAAGGACTAACAAAAGTAGAAAAGCCGAAATTTTATTTATGTCGAGAAACCTAACTATATCTTTAAAATAATCATGATAATCTCCGACTTCTGTTTTATTATTCTATATCATATACAGTATATTGTTATAATAATATCTGTCTGCACAATTTTGCTGAACTATGAATCAAATTTTAATTCGGAAAAGATAAGTTTAAATTCATGCATTGACGAACTGGCAGGATACTGCTCGCTATACCACACGTTATATGACTTCATTTATATATATCCTTTTCCGCTCCAATGACTTGGTCACCAAGACAAAATTTAAAACTTAATAACTTCGTAATTTTGCGTAAATTGAGAAAAAATGGTTAAAATCTCAAATTCTATCATATTTTCCATATTTCTATCGTATTATTCAAAAATTTGATTTTCCGTCGATATTTTAATAAATTTTTAATTAACCCTTTAATTCGAACCCAATCCGAATTAATTAATATAATTGTGATCTTTCGACCCCCAAAAATTCAAGAATTGATTGTCCGAATTTGTCCGACTTTCTCTATCATGTTCCACATATCATTCAGATTTTCATTTTATTCTTACTAAAATCAATTTTTATCAATTTTTAATCAATCAAAAATCTTTATGATAACAAAGCTGAATAGGCTATGATAGCAAAGTTAAATAGCTAACGGCAAAAAAGCCCATCTTTCTGGTGCTTCACCCCTTCAAAGCCAAGTGACTGTTCTTGGACTGCTCCTCGTTTGGTTTTACTAACCAAAAATTAACATTAATTTGTTAATTGATATCATAAAATGGGTTGGACTCTTATTACTAAGACTGGTCTATGCTTACAACTCGCATTAATCGAATATTTGCTCGTAAAGACTGGTCTATGCTTACAACTCGCATTAATCGAATATTTGCTTGCATTAAGTGAAAAACGGTATCATTTTTATAAGTTGCAATAATTGTATATTGCATTATTCGAACTTGCACTAATTGAGGCCTACCTGTACATTCAGTGAAGAGAATATGTAAGAAAATCCTATGAGTTTTTTGAATATTCTCTTCACTGAGTTTATCAATTATTTAATTCATTAAATTGGTAATAATATACCTGAATTATGGAATTTTTTTACCAAAACAATTTGTGAAGCCTATACTAAAAATTTTTTAAGATATGAATTAAAAATTATTCTATAGAACAACACTCAACAATTGAAGCAAACAAATTATGTTAATTAAATGATCAATGAAATTTTTTATTTGTAAATGTGAAAAATTATTTTTATAACCCAAAAAGACTGGTAAATAGTAGTTTGTTAAATATGAAAATTTGTAAAGCGAGTGTTTATAAATTGAGGAATACCTGCATAGAATAATAGTCAAATGTAAGAAATATCTGATTCCTATCAAAAGAATCACTTGTTGAAATAAATGAAGCATTTAATTAAATAAGTAATCATTTCTTACTAAATCTGATATGTAGCCACATTTTATATAAACTTGCTCTGGAATGTTTTGTATAAATTGAATAATTAAATTTAAGAATATACAATATATGGTAACAATAAAACAATTCTGAAGAGAAGTTTTTATCTCACCACTCATGTAATTATGAAAAGTTATTGTGGCCATATTCTTTTTCTTAATAGAAAAGCTTCTTTTTTATAGCACAGAAATAAAAAATTTATTCATTTGTCTATTCAATTTTTATTTTTAATTTTTTTTAAATTAAATATGTAATTTTTATTACTAAAAATATTATTAAATGATTTTTGACTAGATATTAGTTAAACTGAAAATTTTTATACACACAATAAATAAAAATTTAAAATAGTTATAGTTAGCATTTCTTTAAACTTCCATTTACACACAAAAGTGTTTTATTGCAGTTACAATAAAATTGTCTGGTGGCTATATTTCAAAATTCCTGATATGCATTTACAATATGATAATGAAAATAAATGTACATAATAATAATGTATTCATATTATATATTTGTTGGTTACTGAATGGAAAAGAATGTGTACTCGATATGTTACATAATTGTCAGTGGTAGGGGGTTTACAAATTTCAAAAAATTCCCAGGTAAGAAATAAGTAATACCTTTATTTGAATCAAAATTTAGTTGAAACATCAGCAACAAGAGTAAAAATCAAATAATTCAGCACTTAAAAACAGTAAGATTAATGAAAAATAGGCATTTTATTCAGTAAAAGCCAAATGAATATAATATTTGCAGAATTATATCATCAGCATTCTAATAAAGAGCCACAGAATTCAATTTAAAATACATAACTTAAAATGATATTTTTTTCTATTTTAAATTGGATTCTGTAGTTCTATATTAAAATGTTGAAGATGGAGCAATTCTGAAATTATATTATATTCCTCTTGGCTTTTAGCAAATAAAATGTCTATTTTTCATTGATTTTACTGCTTTTAAGTACTGAATTATTGATTTTTACAAAGTATTGTATAAAAGCAATTGTTTGAATAATATTTGTTTGAAGCAACAAGAGATTTTCAGCCAAATTCATAACAGTCATCACAATTAATGATGGCTTTAAGCCAGTGATTTCCAAACATTGTATCTGCACCCCCTCATTTTCATAACATCTAATTTTATAAATATTTTCTACTTACAATTTAATACTACAAAACAATATACCATATTTATATAAATAAAGTTTTTATACATAAATATTTAGTCAACTTGCTCTAATCACTGCTTATACTCTTATACAATGTTAATATCTAACTAAAGCATTATTAGCAGTTGAGAAAAAAATTTTTTAATTTGCAAACATTTAACACAATGGCCATCTGTTATGCTGAAAACGTTTGCATATTAAAAAATTTTTTTTTCAACTGCTAGTAGTGCTTTAATTAGATATTAACAAATATTTATTATGGTGTAATAATTATAACACAAAAAGAACATAATAGAATATTATATGTTCTTTTTGAGTTATTGTATACACTGATGATGGTCTAGCTGTTAGATCGAAAGTACACCGTTAGTTTGAAATAAATTAGTTTGTTAAAGTCACTACTGCCATTAGTGCTCTTTATTTGTTATTGTATTGGTGTTACAGGTAGTTGATATTTTGTTTTATCTGGTGTAATAATTTTTAATACAATTAAATAAACCTTACAAAAAAAAAAAACAAAAAATAGAATACATGTTTAATACAATATAATATTTAATGCAATGACTTGGCTTATTTTTCAGCACAAATTCTCTCAAATCAGGATATCATTGAAGATGTCTCTACTCTCAATTCTTTTTCAATCACTAAATGAGATCAATATTTTGTCTTTAAAACAGCTACAGCAGAAAGTTTCTGGGTATATAGATATATGTATTTATAACTCTTTTGCCAATTCATTTTTTTTACAATTTGAATTTATTTTTTGTTTGTCTATCTCAAAAATTATGTTTTTGTTAATTCTTGCATGCCCCCTTGTAATAGACTAGTGCCCCACAGTTTGGAAAACACTGTTTTAAGCTAAAATTAATTTTATTGAAGGTTGAATTACTGATGGAAAAGAATCTGTTTATATAATTTGTATATGTTGAAATTTAAAATTTCCCAAAAAAATTTATGCAAATCAGATATTATATACAATAGAAGCATAGCTGTGTATTATTTATTTCTAAAGGATAAATGTACTTAGTTTTACTCAATGGAAGAATGAACTATGAAATTAGAACAATAAAGAAAATAACAAAAAAGATTAGAAAGATTTTACCAAAAGATATGTATAATAGATAATCAGAGGAAAGACAATCCTTTAGTTGCCTATTACAACACCCAAGTGAAATACTGATAAATTATACCCTCCCATCTAGAAGGGAAGCTATATAATATTAATTTACATAAAATTATCAAAATTTGTTACAGTAAAAAACTTTACTATTCTAGTCTTCAGGAAAACAGCAGATGGAAGTTATTGGCATCTCTAGGTATTATATATATTGTGCCCATGATCACACTTCTGCAAAAAAATAATAAATACATAAATAAAATTATCTACACAATATTTATGAATAAAGATTTATATACAATAATTATATTTACTATTAAAAATATTTTATAATTTTTCTTTGGAATTGCCTAGCTTTGTCTATGGGTATATCTGCTGTTGCTCCAAGAAAATGTTAGAATTTAACCAAATATTTTAGTTAAATTCTAACATTTTCACATAATTAGATTACAAATAAAATATACTCAATAACTATAAAATTAATACAGATAGAATTCTAATTTAAGTGAGACAGATTATCCATTGGCTTAGATTCACACCTGTCAATGGTATCACCAAATAAAATAGATTCCTATGATGTATGGTTATAAATCAATAGGCAAGCTGTTTCATTCAAATTAAAATCTTGTTAATACATTTACAGCTTCATTCAAAATTGAAAATAAACTAAACCAAATAACATATAATTGCACAATGGATATTTGCAATAACTGAATTACCAAAAAATAGAGCTGTTAGCTGAACAGAATCAAAAATATTATATAAACTATTTATAAAATTTCCACATAAATTTTAATATGTATGCAAATAAATATTTGTTTAATAATTTATACCAACTAACCATTCTTATATATAACAATCCTAATTTGTTTATTAGTATATTTTTAAGGTAATTTTTAATATTCTAATATAAAATATAACAACATTAATAATTTATTTTAATGAAATATTAGATTTTATATACATTAAAATTAATACATTATAAATTGTTCCCAACTTACAATGGAGTTATGTTTTGATAATTCCATTTTAAGTCGAAAATGATCCATAATGGTAATAATTTTAGTAGTAATAATAGACGTTGGAATATTGAAACCTTTAAAATGACAAAACTGTCTGAATTTGATTCCAGGTCCTCAAGATTATAAAATAATCCAGAACTGAATCCACCTCCAAGATGTAAAATCATCCAGAATTGATTCTGGATCCTCAAGGTATAAGCAATTGCTTTATTACATATATAAAATAAAAAGTATTTCTAGCTAATATATTATAAAAATAGCCAAGTTTGGGATATCATAAGGATCATTGTAAGATTGGAATATCATAAGTTGAATGATTTTAAGTCAGGAACAATTTGTAATTATCTTATTATTAAAATGTCATCATGCAAAAAAATTTAAATTTATATAAAATTGAATAAATTATGTATGTGAACATTTGTCTCTTGCCCTTCTCTTGCTAATGAGATATTTCATAAGCAAGTTTATAATATGAAACTGTAATAATAATAAAAAAGTAATTTATATTGGACAAGATTCTTCTGATGTTATTAAATTTAATAAAGGCAATTTTTAATAAAATAAGAGGAATTTTGTGCAATGAGGAGATTGCAATTCATAGATTAAAATCTTGGCATTATGCAAACTTCATCATAATTTAGGCTATTTTCTTGTACATAATAATAATTTAATTATTAAAAAAGTTCAGTCATGATATTTCATTATATCACTAAAATAAAGTCTATTTTCAGATACATTTGGTATTAAAAAAATGAATATACAGTATTTATCATTTACTAAAAACATTTTAACATATTTACTTCTATTGAACATAATTCAGTTTAATAGTTTTATTCTTTTCACATACACACAAAATCATGATTACCTGATGATCATTTATGTAAAAAAAAAATATCGCACAGTATTGTTTTTAATCAGCAAGATGGCTAAAAAATTTCTAGACAAACTTATTGAGAGTAGATCATCATTACTCTGCATTTTTGGACTAAAAATTTATATTACTTTGCATGACAAACATCCATATAACCATTAAATAAAAAGAAAACTGAAATGTTACATGATAAATATATATTGGAATTTTGAATTATCAAAGAAAACAATAAATAATTTACAATAAAATGGATTTTAGAGACTTAACAAAATAAATAGAACACTTTTGATGACTAATTTTTTAATTTATTGTTAACCCTTTGTCATGTAACAGATAAAGCAAGTATTTATCAAAACGAGTTATGCAAAACTGACTAAAATGACAAATTTAATATTTTTAGCTCATTTTATTAAAATAAAAAATATACAATATTAATATTTTATAATAATTCTAATCAACAAAATTATTATTAATAAAATTTAGATTTCTTGGCAATGCTTATGTAGTCCAATTCTTCAACAGTTTAATTGTTTTGGGCAAAAACAATCTATTACAGTCTGTTATAAAACATTTTCATTTATGTTAGATTCATAGATAGTACTATACCTATAAAATTTTTCAACAATATATCATTTAATTGTATTTAACATGGTATTATGGTTTTTGTAATCAAAATTATTGTAAATAAGAGGAAAATTTTATTAAAATATTTTTAATTGTAGATCATATTAAAATATTATTCATTCTATAAAGTTATTTATGATTACAGCTGATAAATATTTATGTTCTTAAATACAGTACACTAGATAAAAAACTACAGATTTTTGTTTATATAACTGTAGCTTTTTCTCTTATTCCAATGTGTAAACTATGCTTTGTGTTTATTTTCATTAATTATTAATGCCCCTCGAGGTATTAATCACATATTCCATTTGTATGCCTTTTATTAGTACTATTTTGGAGTATGACATTGACTATAATTCATATCCAATATACTCGTAATATACAACATTCAAGGTTATTTCCAATTATCATAACAAATCAATCGTCACCTTCTACAGTATCTGGTAATTTACTCAATCACAGAGATATCGATAGAGATTTGCCATGCAATTTATTCTAAAATAATTCAATTTCGTTCAATAAAAATTCCTAAAATAATCTTTTTTAGTATCATAAATATTTTCTTCAGCAAATTACACAAAACTATTAACAAAAACTCCGCTTAACCAACCTCAACGAACCATTTCTATTTTTTACTCGAAGAAAAGGTTAAAAAAACAATAAGACAATTTCTAAAAATTAGCTTTAAATTATAACCATAATAATTCTGATAAAGTGATAAGTGATAGTATGATGAAATTTCTATCTTACTTTTAAAGAATCAAAATGATAAATTCTAAAAACGAACTATTTTCAGACCATTTTAGATAAACGAGGTTATATTTCAACTTCCATTGCCATAAAACGATTGGAAGACACAATAGCGATGACAACGCCTTCTAATTTAATAATTATCAAAAGAAATTTTTTTTTTAAATACAAATTTTTCGATTATAAAGTTTAAGTTTTGTAAAAGTAAGTATGGTAAAAATCCACAGTAATTTTAGAAAACACTTAAACAGGAAAATTAACAATAATGCATTTCATTTAAATTATACTAACTTACCAACTACAAATTAGATTAACTTCTAAACGAAAATTCGAATGATTCAAAGACTTATAAAATATTGATTTTCTTTAATTGTGAGAAATATCTGTCTTGATTAATAAATATTTAAAGCTTATATTTTACAGTTTCTAGTAGGAGTCAAAAAAACTCGAATTTCCTCGCAAATAAACAGATGACCGAAAGTTAGAGTTTTGATGTTTTTAAATTTTTTTGAGCTTGTCCCTTTAAGAGATTTTTTAATTGATAAACATTATTATTTATTGAACAACAGAAAATTATTCCATAAAACGCGTGCATTGAAATAGAGATTACGAAATTTTTACCGTTTTTTTTATTAAATTAGATACTGTACTGCAATTGTTGTTATAATTTTAACAGACTGACATGAGACGATCAGTTCTGTAGCAAACTTCACAATATCAAATCAGTTTTCTAATTTTTCCAATTAAACAATTAACCTATTGTAGAAACATGAAAAGAAAATAATCCTAGAAAGATTGTTTAATCAAGATAGTCGAATTTTCCTTATTTGCCACCTGTTGAGAGATGAAAACTAATCGATTTGCAAACTTTACAACTATGAATTTACTTTGAAATATATGTTAGTAGATCGTTATTTTACTGACAAACGTTTACAGGCTTTTTATTCGTTGTTTTTACACACTTATTAAATTTTATTTGGAAAAATTTGTATCTTTAAGCATAGTTTATCTTTTATATTTGGATTTTTAATCATAGTTTATCTTTTATATGAATTCTAGGCTTTTACTTTTTACATTTACTTTTTTTTTAACAGAATTAATGCTGTTACTATTATTTTGTTTGTTTTTATGGATTACTCTTTTAAAGTATTTGAATATTATTGGTTATTATAAGCCAGACTTTTTTGCTTTCTGCAAGTGTCTCTTAACAATATTTTTAATTTTTTACAAATATCATATATTATGCAGTTTGGCCCACATACAAATGCTATTTTGCTTTCTGCAAGTGTCTCTTAACAATATTTTTAATTTTTTACAAATATCATATATGATGCAGTTTGGCCCAGATACAGATGGGACACTTCGCTTGTTGGAAGATGGTGCCATTATTGGCAGTACCTGGGGCCTGTTTCACGAAAGTACAAGTTTGTTAACAACAAGTAAATTACTTGTCCTGAACTACTTATTGTGTTTCACGAAGTTACAATTATACACTTGTAGCTACAAGTAAATTTTTCACAAGTTACCAACAATTTTATTGTAGCCAACTACTTTACAAGAGGTCGCCTACAATTGTAATCTACAAACTTGTGCTTAAGACTTGTTACTTACCAAAGATTTTCTACCTAGCCTTCTAGTATTGTAAAATCTTCTTACCAGTGATAATTGTGCTGGCTATTGTGTTGTCTTGTGTGGAAAATGTGTAGTAGTAGTAGTAGTTCGGATGATGTTGGACGTCTAAACAGTTTGTGTTTTTCCTCTAACTCGAAGTAGTTTATGTCTCCCGAATGGACTTCCAATAATTTACATTTATATTCGTCTATTTAAGACAAATTTCTAAAATCAAATTATTCGATATCTCAAAGCTTATTTTACGTTCCCAGAAATTTGTTTTTTCTATAACTCAAATTTAAATTTACGAATTTTAAAAACCGACGTTAATTGCCAAATTGCTCAGAACAGTTGTTTAGTGTTTCGTAGAATTTTACTTAACATTTACAACGGCAATAAAGGGGCCATCCGGCACACGTGCGTGCGATTCGAGGTTCGACTGTAAAATCTTAATAATCTATTAAATTGATAATTCTCCTGCCATTGTAGCCTGTTTTAAATTTTGCCAAAATACATCAATCCTAAACTAGCTGTTTTGTTGTGTATAGTCTTCCAAGCGTCACTTTTTGGGTTTTACTCGATGTTTTTGAGAATGCTCCAAATAAATAGTCCTTATTTTCTTTAATTTCTTTCAAAATAGCAACTTTGTTGGCCAATGTGACGGATTTTAACATTTTCAACCAAAGAGAGCTTACAGTACAAAAACAAATAAACTGAAAGAGAAAACGAAACTAGCCATGTGTGAGTCATGTGCAGTACTGCGCATGACACAAACACATCGGAAATTGAACTTTCGAATTACAAGTGTGAAGTTGAGACAAGTTTGTAGTACTTGTAATTCACGAGTTCGATATTTTTCGTGAAACGCTAGTTCTTAACAACTTGTAGTTACAAGTGCTTGTAATTGACAAATTGTAAATTTGTAAACTTGTACTTTCGTGAAACAGGCCCCTGGCGTTACCATGGGCCTTACTCATTTCACTTTTGTTGTAGATAGTGAAGGTCGGTTATTATTGTTTCTACGAATGTTATGGCAGTTTTATTACAAAAAACTTTTATAATTAAAACTTTCAAAATAGATTAAAACATCATTTTTATTAATAGTTGAGTTCTTTTCAAGTACTCTCCATAGAGGCGCTTCATTCCTTTCTTGTATACAATAGAGTCTATGAGAGTGTCCTATTTGTCTCAACAATAGAAAGCGAGCTAACTATGGTATAGAAATCTATGATTGCGATATGACAGCACGCACACGCAGACCCAAATATTTGATTTGATTATGAGAGTGTCCATCTGTCAATGAGAGTGTCCTATCTTTATATTGTGTGGTGATTCATAGATCATCTGTGGGCCCAGATGATCCATGAATCACCACACAAAATACAGCACAAGCTGTTCATAATGCCCATAATTATGACCGTAATGTTTGTGCTTTATTTTTGTCTGGTAATTCATGGATCATCTGGGCCAATCATTGATCACCAATCAACTTAATTAAGTTCGCCGCTGATCAGTGAACTTTCAAACATAATGAATTAAAAAATATGTATAAAAAGCTCGGTTACTCGAATTTTTCTTTACTATCAGCTCGTCAGATCGAGTTTTTAAAATATCAGAGTTTGAGCAACTCTACTTATATTCTAATAAAGAAAAAAATATTCATACGTTATTGGATAACATAGCTTTAATTATTTATAACTTTCAGCTTAGGCTTACCATGGCAAAATGAGAATTACACTGCATAAAGATTATATTAATTGATACAAATATATGCCGCTGAAATTGCTCAAACCGTTATATGACTAGGATGATCAATTCTTGATTATTCAATTTCAGGATATCGACTTTAAAAAATCAAAACACAACCAAAAGTTTCGGGATTTCTTGTGTCCTAATTTCGTTTAATTATATTCATTGTTTAAGTTTCCATGTACATGGCTTTTGTTTCAATTCCTTTCTTAGCAGGCTATTTCCGGATCCCTGCGTTGTCTATATATATTAGTGAACATGGTTCACATATTCTCATCGATATGTATATTGTATTGCGATCACAGATTTCTATACATAGATAGCCTGATCATTGTTTAAAAGTGATGCGGTAAATGGTGGGATACTTTCACGAATGTACATTCAACTCTATAGTAAATTGACCTTTATTTTGGTGGCCAGACGTAGCCCATTTATTTTAATAAATGTGATCAACAGATCCTAATAGTTAATAAAATGGGTATAGTACCCAAATATTGGGTATTAAACCATTTTTTTTTATTATAATTTTTTATAAATAAGGCGGAGTGGGGTAAGGGCGTACTTGGGGGAAATGCATTATCGGGATTTTTTTATTATAAGATAATCGAAATTTTGCTATTTGATATTGTAGTATTCTACTACGGGTTAATATCGATCTATCGACGTAGATAACTCACGATGAATGATGCAAATCCAGTATTTACATCGACTCTTACAAATGTGTCGCGTCGGAACAGCAAACAAAACATTGACAGCATTTTAAAAGTGCAATAATTCTTAAGATAACTTCATATTAGGAGATATTTTTTTAGTAAATACGAAGAATATTGATTAAGGTTTACATTACGCAAACAATATTTTTTGACATTTCAAAATTTATTGAGATAAACCCTGGTAAGCTATTGCCCCGTAAATATTGTTACCTGGGGAAAGTGCGAATCTGCACCGTGGGGTAATCGCGTTATAGGCTATTCTGGCCTCATAACGCGTTCAATTTTATTTTTTTCGTGTTCTACATTTTAATCTGTCTATTAGCTTCTTTTTCTAGCATATAACATGGGTCGCAGCTACGTCAGAAAAACCAACAGGGG
>AYEL01091975.1:0-27489 GCA_000484575.1 Olivierus martensii | reverse complement strand
AAAAATTATAATAATTTTAATCATTATACAGTAGACTCTTGATTTTTACGAATTCATATGGATCCCCAAAAAAAAGTTTGTTGTAAATGGGAATAGTATTAATTAACATTAGGGACATTTTGAGACCAATTAAATATTCGTAAAAACACGAGACCACTGTATATCGTATTTTATCAATAAATAAGGAAAATAACTTACAGAATTACTTATGATATTGGTATTTTGTGAAAGTTTAAGTTTTATGATTCAAAGACAAGAAATTCTTAACATTTACATTAAATAATAAAAACCATACTAATGTCATAATTATATTTATATATAAATTCATTTTTATGAAACTATTTATTTGTCTATTTTTATTTTAACTCTAATACATTTTATAGCTGATTTTTAATTTATATACTATAAAATGCATTTATACAGTTTTATATTTATAACTTTTGTAGTTTTATTTTTTAAACCCCATTCTTTTCAGAATGTGATAGTAACTAATAAAAATTAATTTAACAGAAAAGAAAACAAGATATAGATGCAGAAAGGCTTGAACTTGGTGCTTTCTGGTGATAATCCAAAATATGCAACCAGTCAGACAGTCTAAAAATATTAGCATACATTGAATTGTATTCTAAATTTTTCAAATTTACATAAAAATAAAATATATCTAAATTGTTAACTTAAATTACATATAACTGAAATAAATATACATGCTGAATATCCCTAATCTAAAATTCTGAAATCCATAACTTCATTTTTATAGCACAGAGCCCTTTACAGTAGAACTTTTTTTTCCAGATGACAAAAATATCATCTATATATCTTAGATAGATGCTAAATATTAAATTTATTTTTTCTTATGGTCTGCTTACTAAGTGCTTGTTTTAATTGACTTCTGAGAAACTTTTTTTTACATTACATTTTTACATCACTTTCCAATTAGGGAAATTACTAAGAAACAGGGCCAGTTCCAACCGAGGGCTTCACCCACACCCATGAAGGGGTCAGATGGTGAAGAACAGGGATCAACGGGCTGGGTCCAGAACCCCGAAAAAACTTTTCAGGAGATGCCAAATCCAGGATGTGAACCCAGATCCTCCTGTGTGGCATGCCAACAGGTTACCACTAAGATAGGATTATGACCGTTGTTTGCATCATGAAAAAAATGCAAATGCACACATATAGTCATGGCATATTGTTGTGATTCAGTATACCATTAAACATTATCAATGTAGATGTCTGTGACTACTTATTTTCTATCATGGTGTTTATATATCATTAAAAAATATCAAAAAGATTTGATAATGATAACTACATAGATAATAATGATAAGCTTCTTTCAAAGATGGTAATTAAATATATTTACATTGTTTGTTGCACTTATATTTTTGTTTTTTATATCAAATAAAAAGTAATTTTCCTTAAAGTGAATTTTTTCTCACTTCTCTTCAATTCCACATCTTACATTCCAAAAATCCAAAATGCTATCATCTTAAGCATTTCAGAATGAGACGACGTGTCTTCTCTTTTCCAGATGACAAAAATATCATCTATATATCTTAGATAGATGCTAAATATTAAATTTATTTTTTCTTATGGTCTGCTTACTAAGTGCTTGTTTTAATTGACTTCTGAGAAACTTTTTTTTACATTACATTTTTACATCACTTTCCAATTAGGGAAATTACTAAGAAACAGGGCCAGTTCCAACCAAGGGCTTCACCCACACCCATGAAGGGGTCAGATGGTGAAGAACAGGGATCAACGGGCTGGGTCCAGAACCCCGAAAAAACTTTTCAGGAGATGCCAAATCCAGGATGTGAACCCAGATCCTCCTGTGTGGCATGCCAACAGGTTACCACTAAGATAGGATTATGACCGTTGTTTGCATCATGAAAAAAATGCAAATGCACACATATAGTCATGGCATATTGTTGTGATTCAGTATACCATTAAACATTATCAATGTAGATGTCTGTGACTACTTATTTTCTATCATGGTGTTTATATATCATTAAAAAATATCAAAAAGATTTGATAATGATAACTACATAGATAATAATGATAAGCTTCTTTCAAAGATGGTAATTAAATATATTTACATTGTTTGTTGCACTTATATTTTTGTTTTTTATATCAAATAAAAAGTAATTTTCCTTAAAGTGAATTTTTTCTCACTTCTCTTCAATTCCACATCATACATTCCAAAAATCCAAAATGCTATCATCTTAAGCATTTCAAAATGAGGAAACTCAACCTATATTAATAAAAATAAAGATAATCCCCAACTTAGGTAAGTGGATTGTCCTACAAAACTATGTAAGTCAGAACAAACCTATACAGTACTAAAATAGTACCCTAATTTGTGTCACCAAAACATAATATTAAAAATAGTTATATTAAAGAATATGAAAGTAAGTCATGACGTAAAGCAGTTGTTTACCATCATGGAAGAACTGGATTCAATTCCAAGTTTCATACCTTCTAAAAAAATGAAGTCAGAGTTTTAGTTAATGAGTTGGATCTGCACCTAACTAACTAACTAAAACTAATTTAATAAATTAATCAATTCAAAAGCTGCTTATTACCTTATAAGCTTACAGTTCAATACCATCATAGCACATTACAGCAGTTAAAAGAAATACTTTTTAGTTTATAAGAAATACTTAATTTAGTTTCTAATAACTAAAATCTACATATTCATTAACCGCTCTTCGGCCATGTTAATTGTTTGGAATGCGAAACTATGTTCTAGAATAATTTAAAAATATTCTGTTCTAGTTTATTGTAACTGATGAGGGTATGATAAAAATACCAAAAACGTTTTTACTCTTAGTGTAATAAAAAGTATTTCTTTTAACTGCTGTAATGTGCTATGATGGTATTGAACTGTAAGCTAATTTAATAAACCAATAAAACACATGTACATATGATAAATAATGAAATTAGCAGAAAAATGCTTATATCACTTTATACTTTTATCTATCTACAATAAGTATATTTCTGTTTTTAATCATGAAATTTTTACTTAAGTAAGGATCTATATAAGTCAGGGTTGCCAATACAGACACATAATGAAACTAATCTAGCTTAGTTTTGGATCAATATCAGGATTGCAGAGTTGGATGGCAAATGATCCGACTCAGACAGTTTAAAAATCCGACTCCACCCAAAAATCTCTGCTCTGCAACCTAGAATTGCAGAATTGGATGGCAAATGATCCGACTCCTTAAAATTTGTAAGGTCCGACTCTGACTCTGACAGTTTAAAATTCTGACTCCCGACTCCAACTCCACCCAAAAACCTCCAACTCCCTGACTCTGCAACTCTGATCAATATGAAAATTTATTTAAGTCATAAAAGATAAGAAATGGCTAAATTTACAGAAAAAAAAAACATTCAGATATTATTTCTAAGTAATATGATCAATATTAATAGTGTGAGGATCACGGATATATGAACTATATTCGCGATATATAAGAAAAATTAATATATCAAACAAAGAAATTGTAAAAAGAGAAAGTTAAAAACATCGAACAAAGAAACTGTAAACGGGAGGAAGAACGCTAAGATTGAAAAGAAAGCATTTACCGAGTTGCACTGCCAGGCATGAAACTTTGTTCCCAACGTCGTAAATCTCGAAAACAAAAAGGGATTACATATCGTGGGCAAAGATCGTGCTTGTGCAGGTGTCCAGGGACTATCACAATAGACCCCACCTGCAAAGGAAATAATAAACAACAGTCGGGAATGCATTGAAGTCCGGGAATTTCGGGTGAGATGTGACGTTTTGTCCCGACTCGGGAATGTTATAAAAAGGGGATCGACCACCCCATCGACAGAGAGATCCAGGGAAAGAGAGAGAACTCCATCAAGAGGGAGAACTGGAGAAGAACAGATAGGAAAGAGTGTACGTAATAGCTCTCACCGCCACCGAGGTTTTACCACCACCATTCCGTCCTCCAGATACGCCACACCAACAGGGAGTCGGACCCCATACACAAGAAGAAGGGTGTTCCCTACTGTCATTAGTTAACTCAGGAAATTTTTACTTAAGTAAGGATCTATATAAGTCAGGGTTGCCAATACAGACACATTATGAAACTAATCTAGCTTAGTTTTGGATCAATATCAGAATTGCAGAGTGAGATTGCAATAATATTAAATAAGTGAAGCATCAGATAATATGGAAACAGAAATAATGATGTAGATCAGTGATTCTCAACGTGGGCGATATTGCCCCCAGGGGGCGTTCTCGTTCTTGAAGCTCCCCTTCAAGAACGAGAACGCCCCCTGAATTGCTGGAACAAAAAGGGGCAATCAGTGGGCGATAGACAACCAAAAATTGTACACAGTAGTTTGTGCTTCTTATGTATTTCTTTTGATCAGCCATTTAATAAACCTAAATTTTTGCTGCATTTATGTCCTGAGTTTTATATCAATATTTTGTAATGAAGGAAGATATTCATCCAGAAACACTTATCGGTTCCATTCTTTTGGAAACTGAGGAAGGCAAGCGTATTCTAATAAAAAAATGCCTTTCTCGGGGAAAAATGTAATATATATATATATTTGCTTCGTCCAAGTCTTACATTCGACCTTGTGCCTTGGTGAATTGGGTTAAGATAACGGGGGGTGCTCAGAACAATCACATTCACCCAAGGGGGCACTGTACATTCGACCTTGTGCCTTGGTGAATTGGGTTAAGATAACAGGGGGCGCTCAGAACAATCGCATTCACCCAAGGGGATGCTAGGCTCGAAAAGCTTGAGAACCACTGATGTAGATAATTAATAATGATACAGATATCGCAACTTACAAAAATAATTCGGATCTCAAAAACTATTCAGTGGATTAAAATTCATAAATCAAAAACTCATTTATTGAATTAATAGAAAATTCTTTTTCAATATAAAAATTTTCTATCATTTTTGGATACTGGAAAGTCATTGGCATTTTATCTACTTATGTTAAATCATTCCAGAAGAGAACTGGGACCTTCACTACTTTATCTCCAAAAAATGTATTTACTAATATCATTATAAATAAACCTTATTTCAAAATGAAATTTGTATTGTGAAAATATAAAAATTCCATATTAACAAACATTAATACAAAATTAACTTGATATGTGCATCTCCTACTCATGATATGTGCTATCTCTTAAGACAGGAGATAGGAAAAAGGGATCAAAAGTGGCAAATTATAGTATAAAAATTTAAAATTTTCTTGTCTGAAAATTTCAGGTTTGTGTTGTTATTAAAAATATTAATAAAAATGTTATGTATTAAAAATTCCTATTACTCTTTTACAATTTTATTAAAAAGAACTGTGAAAATTTAGTTAATTTTAATAATATAATTGTTGAGCAAGTGATTTGAAGAATATAAAGAACAAGATCAGCAACTATGGCAAAAGAATGGCACATGGTCAATTAGTATAGGAAATAATTTAATGAAAAAAAAATACACAATTTTATTAAAAAGAACTGTGAAAATTTAGTTAATTTTAATAATATAATTGTTGAACAAGTGATTTGAAGAATATAAAGAACGAGATCAGCAACTATGGCAAAAGAATGGCACATGGTCAATTAGTGTAGGAAATAATTTAATGAAAAAAAAAATTATCTGATTTAGTAATTTAGTGCATACAAACTATTATTCATCCTGTAATCATCAGTTTTTGTATTATTTGTGTGAATAAAGATTAGATACTATTATTTATGGTAAATGCTTTATTTACAATGCATATTTTGTAAACAAAATAAAAATTATTTTCAAAGATAAACAAATGTGGGCTATCTTGACAGATATAGTTTTAATGTACAGATTTTTATGCAAAATTCAGTTATAAGAAAAAATGCAATCTGTTAAGATGGGGAGAAAATATTTATAATTAATTTCGAAGCAAATACTGTCAGCAAATACTGTATCAGCAATGCCTGACTACTACTGATATGGTATCTTGGTCCTATGACTACATATCATTGCACCAAGGTCAGTGTGTTAAATACATCTTTGAAGAAGTATTATATATGAATTAGCATATATAAAAAAACCACAATACATATTTATTTATTGTACCAAATATATATATATACACACACATATACTGCATTGTATAATGCAATTTATCAACTGGACTAATCAGAGGTGTCATATATTCAGTCTCTAAAATAAATGTCCAATTACAAAGCAGATTTTTGATAAAAGCTCCACCATCTTGAAATATTGTACTATACGTTAAATAATTACAAAGTTTTGAAATACCATTACTGCTAAATCATTTTATTATCAAAATTTTTGTACAATTACTGATTTTTTGAAATGGAAAATATTGTACTATACGTTAAATAATTACAAAGTTTTGAAATACCATTACTGCTAAATCATTTCATTATCAAAATTTTTGTACAATTACTGATTTTTTGAAATGTTAAAAGAAATTTGACATGTTCCTATATACAAATGCTCATAACTAGAATATCTATATATGAATTATTTTAAAAAATTATAAAAACTAAATTGTATAATGAGTAATTTCTATTAAAAAATATGAAAAACAAAAATAATATAAAATTAAGTAAAAAATTCTGCCAGAATCATATAGATTATAGATATATATTTTATGTGCAGTTATAGCACAAGGTAAATATAACAAGAAAAAATCAAAACTTTGAGAATCTATAATAGAGGTCTGAAATAAAACCAGCCATATAAACATATGCTCAATTCTGAATAGTTTCAGCATTATAACTAATTTAGTTGTAAAAGATTATGGAGAAGCAGGCTTGTATTTGAATATTACATGCTTATAATAAGTGTTCAGAAATTTCTTCTTCTGCCTAAATATACAATGCAGTTCATCGGCAAATTGTGTTATTAGTTTATTTTAATTAATCTTTTTGTCCTAGATGAGTACTGCAGCATCCAAAATGTGGTTGAGCAATTCCTGTTATATTTCTTTCTTCTCTCATAGACTAGCACTTTCATCCACATCATAAACAATAATCTGAAATGTTTAGTTGCAAAGATCTAGGTGCAAAAACACTATTAAAAACAAGTCTACTTCTCCTCTATAGCCTTCTTTTACAACTAACCAGTTATAGCTCCAAAACTGTTCAAAAATGGATCTATGTTTACACAACTTTTTTTTTTATAATTCAGATAGATCTCTGCTATAAGTTCCCAAAGTTATGATTTTGCATTTAATGTACAAATGTTTTCATAAGCAATAATTTTTGAATCTATAACTTATATTTTATGGTACTCAATCTTCATAATTTCTGTACTTATATTTTTAATTTAATAATTATTGATTTGTTTTATTCAATTAATATTTATTGAAATATTAGAACTTCAGGACATTTTGATTGTTCAGAAAGAAAATAGGAAAGAGCCTTAAAATTATCAGTCTCTAAAAAGTTGCAGATATATGGTCAGTTTATCCATACATTTAGATATTTATCAAAAAATAAATAAATAATTATAATTTTACAGTATATATTATCATCCTAAAAATACAATAATATCAGATTAAAATAGAAAATTCTAATTTTCCAAAAATTTTATTTTTACTAAAAAATCTAAGTGAAGAAAAGAAGGAAAATATCACAATCTTTATAATAAAAATCATAAAAATAGGCACCCTGAATATTTCAAAAATGTGTATTAACCAAATTTGGATTCACAGTATTATAAATCTTTTTTTTAAATTATTAGAAACAGGTATATACAAAATAAAAAAAAATACTTTCATAAGTAATTCTTTTTTAGAAACTAAACAGAACATTACATACATTTTGATATATACTTTTTGAAGATATGAAAAATCTTTTTACAAACTAAAGTATTAAAATCTAATTATACAAACCAAGATTTTATTATTATTATTTAAAGCAGGGCTGTCCAACCTGTGGCCCACTGTCATAATGAATGCAACCCAACATAAAATCGTAAATTTCCTTAAAACATTAAGATTTTAATGTACTTATTTTATTTTTTTGAAATTCGCCATAACATAATCAAATATCCCACTAATAAAGAAAAAGAAATTTGCTTTATTTTTGTACTAAAAATATATAAAAAAATAATGAAGTTAATGAAGTTTTTATTATTTAAATACTTATCTACATTTCCTATTTCCATTTTTTAAAATATTTTTAATTTAAGTGATTAAAACTTCTTGACCTGCTTGATGATTTTAAAAAAATTTCTGATTGAAAAGAAGTCAAAGATTATTATACTACGACATTTTTGCTTATTTGGTGTATATCAGATATTGTACATTATTTACTAACTTTTCTGCTTAATAACTATCATTAGAATTAGTATATTTTATATGCAGCCTGAGACAATTTTTTTTTCTTCAAATGTGGTCCAAGGTAACCAAAATGTTGGACACCCCTCATTTAAAGTCTAGTATAATTTTTTCTTCAAATGTGGTCCAAGGTAACCAAAATGTTGGACACCCCTCATTTAAAGTCTAATATAATTTTATTTCTTTGATAATATCTACTATGATTCAAAATTACAACTTAAATAGAAAATATTCAATTTATAAATTCAAACTTAAATTTGATATTTGCAGTTAGATATAATTAAACACAGTTTTCTTTTTAAATTTGAAAAGATGAATAAAATATATCAATTTTTAAATAAAATCAATCAATTTTACTGTAATGTAAATTTTTTATTCATCACAGAATTTAATACAATACATACAAATTATAACTAACCTAGCAAATATAGTCATCATATTATTGACACTTATAGCACTGAAATATTCTGTTAAATTCCTCTGCAAGAAATATTTATTATTATTAATAAAGATAAAATCTTTTTTAGTATATATTTTTTTCTAGTAAAAAAAATTTTATATTTTCTTAAAATTTTGGAAATAAATATTTCAAAATCACATACATCTTCAGGAATACTTGATAATTTATGATGATCTGGAGTACTAGCAATAAATTCCTGAAATAAAAAGTTTTAATCAATTTTATTCAATGTATAATAATTCATCCTACTATTAATAATAATAAATTAATTACAGCACAAAATACTTTTGTGCTGTAATTAATTTGATTTAATTTTATTCAATTCTATTAATTCAAAAAATGATTTGATTTGAATAGATTATAAAATATGTAATATTTTTTAAAGAACTAATCTAAATAATTCTATTAATATATTGACAAAAAAATGAGTTAACATGTTTTCAAATTTTATTGTTAGAAGACAGCAATAGTTATGTGAACCTAATTTTGCTTAATTAACACTTGATGCTAAAGGAATTTTAATAATTTGTTTAGTATCCCTTGAGATTTAATTTATATTTGTAATTATCCTGATTTTATTATTTTGCAGTGCTGTGGTAACAACAGATAGTATTGACATTTTGTAGGATACTGAACTATCAATGCTGTTATGATATTGATTTGCTGTGATTATATTCAAAAAATAATACAGTTAAAATACAGAATGGCACATAAGTCATGCAACAATTTAAAATATTCGTAACTTTTTCTTTTTGGCAAATAATGCTTACAAAATGGAAATTTTTAAAACTTAGTTATGAAAAATTACCAATATATTAGTGCCAATTACTGTATTCCAATAAAGAAAACAAATGGTAGGAAAGCATCTAGCTTATTGAAGAAATCCTCTAATAATAAACCAAATACATAAAGAGTTTCATTTAAATTATTTCAATGTATGATTGTGATCTTCAAACACAATCTTTATATTGATCAAATAAATTGATCCTTTGCTTATATAATCCCTCCGTATCAAAATGATTATCATATTTGCCAAAATTATTTGTATCAAAATGATTGTCCCATTTTAAAAAATAATGTTTTATACCTACTCTTATCATTAATTTCAAAGCGTAAGCATATTTATTAAGTATGATACAACTACATGAGTATAATAAGTATTTATTTAATTTTTGCCTCAACATTAGCGATTCTCCTCTGTCATAGCAGCATTTGGCTAGTTGCCATATCTTAGAAACAGTTTTGGCCAACATATCATGCATGTTTTTTAATGATAGCCATTATAATACCATATTTAGGTCTTTCATTTTTAAAGTTTCTCAATAGCTTCTGCAGAATCACATTTCTCTCTTCAGACATCAAATTGCATTTCTTCCCCATAGCTCTAGAAAAAAGAAAGAAAATAAAACTCAACATATAGTATCAAAATTCTATTTTATAGAAGGTAACATGTTAAAAATCACTCTTCCCGCATCTATCTCCTTAATCCGATGCAAATTTATAAACAGGACAATCATTTTGATACAGAGGGAGTATTATTTTTCAAAATAAATAATAAAATAATGTAATTCTTTCAAAAGCAGTTTGAAAAATTTGATCATGCTACAATTTCCTCATAATAATTTGTGGAAGCATTGAGTTAGGAAGTATCTGAATTAAAAAGATTACAATTTTAATTACTACTATTTTTTTTTTTTAGAATAAAGTATTTGATCCATTATTATATGACACATTTTCTTAAGTACAAACCAAAATTTTCTTCAAAAATTGGGCTGCAAAATTTGGATGCAATCTAAACCATGCACTGATATTATTAACAAAGATAAAAATAGAAACATACTATTTTAATAATACATGATATTGAAATTATTTTAATATAGCATTAAGTCATTCAAAATTTTATGTAATATATGTTTTTACTTAATTTTTAATATAACTTACACTTTTACCCTGATTATAAGCAACATGAAGTTTCATTCCAGGCTCTGGGATTTCTATATTATACAAAGCTTGAAGAAATTTCCAAAGATCTCCTGGCTAAAAGAAATTATTCATTGTGTAAGTTAAAATATCTTTTATCATCTAAAATTATTATTCTAAATTTAAGCTTAATAAATGCATATTGAATTTTAGAAATCAAAATTAGCAATTTCAAATTTTAGTTGGAATAAGAGTTATATTAATTAATGACCACTATTATAATCGAGTTATTAATGTCCAAAATACATTTTCTGATATATTAATACAGGAAATAATCTTAAGAGATTTGAAATTTGCAAAAACTAAAGATTAAGTAATAAAAATGGGATATTTCAATTTTTACATATCACATCTCACTATGAAGCAAATTTTATCTGTTTAAAATTTTAGCATCAGATTGATATAATTCAGTTACATATTGAAAGGAATATATTCAGTATTGGTAGATTGAAGGATATGATAATGTACCAATAATTATTGACTCTTTCTTATACAATATAAAAATGTTTCCACAACACAATTATTAAATAATAATTGCTTATGTAATTTTATTAAAAATACTTGCATATAAATGCTGTGTATTATCATGTTCTATCATCACATTATGTAATAATATACTAACAATAAATCTAATCTTGTAAATATCATCTTTCTCATTTATAAAAATTTTATCTATCATGAGTGTTTATCATTATAACCTAAGCACATTCTATTGTTTTAATACGAAATTTAATTACTATTTATTTTTAACTTTTTAAATAAAATTTCAAGAGAGAAAGAAATCTTATATATTCTAATGGATTTGGATTGTGATCTATAAATATTTTAAATAAAAATCTTATAATTAAGATTTCTTAGCATAGTAAGCAGTCTGAATTCACAAAGTTTACATTCTTAAAATTTATAGAAAAAATAGGATTTGGTTCCTTGGTACTAATGCTTTCATTTTTCTAATTTTAGTAGTAATAGTAGACAATGGAATATCAAATCCTCCAAGATGGTAAATTGACTAGATTTGATCCCAGATCTTCCAAAGTGATAAAATCATTTGGAACTAAATCCTCATCCTCCAAGTTGGTAACTGGTTGCTTTTCTACATAGCCATTGGCCAATTGCAAATTTTTAATAAAACAAAAAAATATTTCCAGCCAATATGGTATGAAAATAAACAAGTTTGCAATATTATTTTTAAACTAAAATTCATAGAAAATATTGAGATCGAATTATTCAATATCTCGAAACTTAATTTATGTTCCCAGAAATTTTGTTTATTCTATAATTCAAATTTAAATTTGTTAGAAACGATAATTATAGATTACATATTAATTTTTTATTTTTGTATGACCAGCCATCATTAGAAGAATTTGATTTCGAATAAACTGTGCTGCATTCGTCATACTGTAATTGCCAAATTGTTAAAAGTAGCCAATATAGCCTGACATTCAGATGCACTTTGACTGGCATCACTGATCAAACGCCGGAATCAGACATCTGACTGTTCTAACTTCAATTTCGTTCTCTGTAAATGCATGTGGAAGTAGCCGTACATTGTGATCTCTACGGTGTTAAGTCTTTGTTCTGAGATCTGAGTGTCTTCGTTTTGCACACTTATCCACACAAATCACTGAGAACAGTTGTTTTATTCATTAAAATCATTTTTGTGTAAAGATGGAGAAACAGAAGAGAAAATTAAACACTTTAAGTTTAAGTGAAAAAGTTAAAATTATCGGGAACTTGAAAAAGGAGATAAAAAAAAAGAAGGATATCGCAGCAGAATATGATATTTCGCACAGTACTCTATCAACGATTTTAAAAGATAAAGACAAAATTGTAAAGGCAATTGACGAAGCCGTGTGTCTGCTGCAGTGAAAAAGGCTGAAAACATCAAGCTTCCCACAGCTGGAAGAATGTATGATAAAATGGATGCGGAATGTACAAAAAAAAAACATTCCTGTGTCAGGTGATGTTATTTGAGAACAAGCTAACAAATTTACTAAGAACCTAAGATTAGACTCTTTTCAAGCCAGTCCAGGATGGTTGGAGAAATTTAAAACCCGAAATGATATTGTGCAGAAGGCAGTATCTGGGGAAGGTGCTGATGTTTCTGAAGTTGCCTGTGACAAGTATCGACGACAAATTCTCCTAACACTACTAGAAGGGTATAAACCAAGCAAACAGCCTAAATTTTAAGAATGTTCTTCTTGTGACCTACTTTATATAATACTTTGCCTTCACATAAGTGATTTTAGGGCAATCATAATATCAGATTATCATAAGTTGAATGATTGTAAATAGGGGAGTATCTGTATTTATATATAACATGATGACTACTGCTTATTTTCTCTATTTAATTAAAAATATATTACCACTAGTACTAGTTAGCAGATAAAAAATATTTCACAATTTATTTAACTTGTGTAACATTTTTGATACACCCATTTTCAGCACATTGCAAAGTATGGAACATTTTCAAAAAATCAACTAGTTAGCAGATAAAAAATATTTCACAATTTATTTAACTTGTGTAACATTTTTGATACACTCATTTTCAGCACATTGCAAAGTATGGAACATTTTCAAAAAATCAAATCAAACATTATGAAATCAGTTCGAAAAATATATAAAGACATTAATAATAAATGTCAATAAAATATTTTAAGCATTAAAATAATATAATAATTAAGTTAATAAAAATGTCTACATTTCTTATTCTAAGCATATGTTCTTTATTACTTAATGCTATAAATTACATATTAAGTTATTTGAATGTTTGAAATGCTATTAGAGGATATGGAAGTAGATATGAAAGAAAGGTTGAGATGGAAATATCTTGAAGAAATTCAAAAAGAAAAAGAACCAAAACAAAGAAAAAGATTATAGAAAGGAACACTTACAAGTAAATAAAACATTTCAATGGCTCAATGAGGAAGAATTAATAGCTCTTATAACTAATAGCACTTACTGCAGTTGAGTTACTACTTCTTCTCTAGGTACTTTTCACCTGTACTGCTAACGTTTTCGGTCCCTCCGACCATCATCAGACTGAGTTCTTTAAATATCGTTGATTCTAACACTCTTTAAATAGTTCTTGCACAGATTTAAAGTTAAACTGAAAAAATATTGAAGCTTCTAGAACATTGTCTCTAAGCACGCTTGGATGACAAGTTCCATTTTTGAAACTTGGATTCAAAAATTTGACAAGAAATTCCATCGGGAAAATAGAAATGTGTTACTTTTCATTGACAACTACCCCTGCTCATCCCAAAGTCCTTATCCACAACCTAAAGGCAGTAAAACTTGTCTACCAGCCTCCCAATACCACATCAAAACTGCAGCCGATGGCTCGAGGTGTAATAAGAAATTTAAAACATCACTACTGAAGACGCGTTATCACCAGAATCATCAACAACATTGAAATGAGCAAATCTGCGAATGATATGAATCTTCTAGATGCCATCCACATTCTTCAAAAGTCCTGGGAAGATGTTAAGCTGGAAACAATAGCAAATTGCTTTAGGAAAGCAGGTTTTACAACAGATGAGTGCATAATTGAAGACACTGAGAAAGATTCTACAGTTATGATAGTGCCCGAACAATGGTCTGTATTCAGGGAGCACTTCAATTGTCAAGAAACTGACTTCGAAGAATTTCTGAAGGTGGATTCCAACGTCACTGTTTCGAAGTATCCTTCAGATGATGACATCATAAATGCAGCAACGCATCATGAAGATTCTGATGAAGAAGAAGATGATGATAGAGATGAAGACATCACAAATATGCAACCAACATCATACCAAGCATTGGAAGCCTTAGAAATTATAAGGATGTTTATTCAGGGACAGTCATCAGTGAATGAATCTGTGTTCACATCATTGAACGTGGTTGAAAACTTCGTGGAGGAAGTCCGAGCTGAAAATATGAAGCAGACGATGACCAACAGACTTTTATAAATCATAACAAGGTGGTCATCAGTTATAGTTACCAACGGCAGCCCCAAGTATTCTTTATGTAATGCAATTTTGTTTAGTTCTAATTAAAGTTCTTATACTGTATTGGTCTCTTAATTAAGAGAGTCTCATGAAAAACAACAGGAAAGTCAATTTTTTATCTTATAAACACTGTCAATCTGTCACCCGATGATATAATCAGTAGGAGAGTCAGCGAAATCAATTTTTTTTGCCTAAAAAGGTAAACAATAAGCGCACGAACAGAAACAGTATTTTTTACACCCTAATAACATACAACTTTTTATGCTACATTTTTTATTATTCCTAATTTGGATACAATTTCATTAAAATCGGTCCTGAGAATGGATAAAATTACCAGTGTATAAAAATACTACATGTACAGTGGATACTGTGCATCTACGTAGGCCTACAATATTATTATACGACAATCATTTGCAGTATATTGGCAAATTTAACAGCATTTCTATAACTCGAATTTTCAATAAGTCGAAATTATTTTAACATCCCTTGACGATTCGAGTTATTAAGGTTCAACTGTATGTATAAGTATACATAAATTAATATTTTTGCAAGTATTTAAAAAATATTATAAAAATATTAATTTGAATATTGCACAAATAAAATCAAAAATACGTAAAGTGGTTGCATTGTGTTCTCTCTGTGTTAGTAGAGCATCTTATACTAACAACTGGATGCATCATATTTCTTTTCAATTATATTATTAAAAATATGCAGATATATGTCAATGTTCATATTTAAATAAGTTCAAAAATATTAATTTATTGAGAGTCACATGATTGCTACTAATACACATAACATAATATTAAGTAGAAATATAGCAATCTCCAATGTTTATAATCAACAATTTGTGTTTCTTCAGATAGTTTTGATCATTTAAAAATATGTGATGATTATTTTGTAGATTTCAGACATCAGATTTGCACTTCTGAATGTGTTTCCCCACTCCAATCTTTGCTTTGGCTTTCCACTCCCATCAGTTGGAGCAAAATTTCTGTTACCTGTTTTGGTTCTGATTTTTATTGCTTAAACTTTGTTACATATTTTTGTCGAGATTTGAAATGATGGAAAATTTTAACATTTCTTTAATATTTTCTGCCAAACTAATATTTGCTGCTCTCTCTTCAATAAAATCATATTGTAGAGAAACATAATTGAATATGACACAACATGATCACATTCTATTCTATAGCTTGTTCTTTGCATTGTATTGCAATATTTCTATGAAATAAGTCTGAAATTTTATCTTAAGTGGCCATATTTATTTCAGAAGTGAATTGGATTTGGAAAATTTTTTAAATTATAAAAGAAATTATCAATATATTTCAATAAATATCATATTGTTTTAACATTTGAAAGTTGGCGGTTGGTTTTACACATTTCACATTTTTATCAATTTTCAAACACTGAAATTTAAATAGTTCGAACTTGAATTCAAATTATTTAAATTTAAATTAACATTAATTAAATTACATTATAGAATTACAATTCTATAATTTAATTTAATTAATGTTAATTTAATGTTTGTATTACTATTCCTTTATGCTTGTTACGTTTTAAGTATACTAATTGCTGACGAGGGCTTACTAAAGCTGAAAACACTCCAGTTAATTTGTATGCAAGAATTTGTTAAACATTTCTGCTTAAAAACACTGAACTAGTGGTATATATTTTTAAAGAAAGATAGAAAGTGATATCTTGGACTTTACAAATAATAATTTATCTATTGTATTTAAAGAATTTTTAATTTGTAAATACAAATATCTCTTTTATGAAGATAAATGAATTCTTTAAAAATATTTGTTATGCCAAAATATGTAAAGTGAAAATTTCATTTCTTATTAATTCCAATTAAAAATTTCAGATTAATTCTTTGGTCTTAGAAGTGCAATATTTTGATATTTTTTTAGAATTTTTTGGCAAAACTTATAATTGTAATTAATATTTATTTATTTGTAGTAAATAATTGGGATTAATTTCATATGGGTATTGCATACATCTTTTAATGTAAGCTTTTCAATATTTACAGTCATTTCCAAAATTACATTATAACTGGTTCCAAAACTGATGGCATTATTCTAGATATGTAAACTGAGGTAGATTTTTCCATAAATGCAATGTTAAAATGAAATAAATGATTCCAGATAATAAATTTTTACAAAGGAAAACAGATACATACCGTATATACCAGGGGTGGGCAAACCAGGGTCGAAATTCTTTTAAATTACATATTAAAATTATAATTTAATTATTTAAAATTTGGAACAATAATTAAAAACATACTTGTTTAGGAAATTGCACAAATATTAAATATTAAAAACATACCTGCTTAGGAAATTGCACAAATATTAAATATAAACACCGTGAAATTATGAAAACCTGTTTAGGAAATTACACAAATATTAAATACAAACACCGTGAAATTACAAAAGATATTGAGTTGATTGACCAACAAAATGATATTATTTGATTTTGAATGTATTTTGCAATCGATTTTTTACACAATGACTTTTACTCTGGTTAACAGTTAACAAAATCTATTTTTGTAAAAAATATGAAACTATAATGATATTTACAGTTGATCATATGAATTATTATTTAATACTTTTCTAGAAATTACATAAGCTTTTTATTGCTAAGATATGGAACAAATTTGATATTTTTAAATATTTGTTTTATTTATCGATAAAATTTTTGGCATTATGGATATTTGTTACAAGGGCCACATTAAGTAGTTCAGAGGGCCGCATGTGGCTGGCGGGACGCGGTTTGCCCATCCCTGATATATACAATACTTGTATGTAAGCCAACTCTCCAACTTCAGAATTTAAAAATTGGTAAAAATTTTAAACCCATATAACTCTCAAGATATATGGGTTTTGAACCTCCAACTTTCAAGTAATAGAATAATATATTTATTGAAATAAATAGATAAGTTCTTTTATTATTTAAAAGGTTTTCCAAATCTAATTTACTACTTGAATAAATATGGCCACTTAAATAAAATTCCAGATTTATAGCATCGAAATGTTGCAATGCAATGCAAAGAGAAAGCTGGATAGAGAGTAAAATGTGATCATATATTTCTCTATAATATTTTAAGTGTTTTTTGGCAGAAAATATCAAAGGAATAGTAAAAGTTTCCATCAATTCCGAATTTCAACAAAAATACTTACAAAGTTTAAACAATAAAAAATCAGAAGCAAAATACACAATGAAAATTTTTCTGCAACTGACAGCAGTGGAAAGCCAACCAGCATACACATGATTGCAGGAAGCACAAATCTAATATCTAAAATTGACTGTAAAATTATCATCCCATATTTTCTAAATGATCAAAACTATAAAAAAACCACAAACTGCCAATCAGAAATATCAAAGATCACTATGTTTATTTTAATATTAACTGATGATATGTAAAGTAGTGGCTATTATACTCACTTGCTAAAAAAAAAAAATAGATTGGTCTACATATTCATGATATTTATGAAATGCCCAATAAATTAATATTTTTGGATATATTTAAATACAGTATAGGTCATGAGGATCTGATGATTTTCATGACAATGAAAATCATCAGATTCATAGTTTGGAGTCACTGAATGACCAGCTTGATCTCCTGACATAACAACATCAGACTTCTTTTTATGAGGGCACATCAAGTCCAAAGTGTATGCTACCCAACCTTCTATTACCCAATTTTCATGACAATGAAAATCATCAGTGTCAAAAATATATAAGAGCGTGTTAGAAATAGGAAGAGGGTTTACTGCAATTTATTGAGACATATTCACTTCTAGAAAATTACATTATGAAGGCAGTTTCCATTACAATTAATGTAATCTTGCAGTTGTGCATGAGTTTTGCATAATGCGCTGCAACATAATGACATTAATTTGACAAATCTCACATATAATGCAACATTTAAGCTCCTGGATATAGAAGGTTGGGTAGCATAAAAATAAAAAGAAGTCTGATGTTGTTATGTCAGGAGATCAAGCTGGTCATTCAGTGACTCCAAACTATGAAATCAAATGGTCTGGAAACATTGTTTGAAGAACATTCCTGCTTATCTTTGCAGTGTGTGGTGTGGCACCATTCTGTTGGAACCAAATGGCATCAGGCATCAATCTTTGGAGTTCTGAATGAAGGAATGTGCCAAGCATAAGCACAATAGTGTGCAGCATCGACAGTGACAGCTTGGTTGTTCTCCTTGAATAAGTAAGGACTAATGATATCAAATGCAGATACACTGCACCATACTGTTACTCTCATATTGTGAAGGAATTTTTCATGCAACTGCATTGGATTTGTGTCACTCTAATATCAGAAGTTTTAATTGTTGAAAAATCCTGAGAGGTGAAAATGTGCTTTGTTGGACATTATTAACACATCCAGTATCCCTGCATCATTCCTCAAAACTTCCAAGAACTGCCTGCAGAAATTAACATAAGACACGAAACTATAAGTGAAAATACAAGCACTAATTTAAAGTGGAAAATGAACACAAATTCACAGTAGCGCTTTCAACTTTAATAAGTCATCATCAGCTCACAAAATAACAGGTTTTGGAACATAAGAACGTTATAAAATATATAAGAACGTTATAAAATATATAATGTTCTTATGTTCCAAAACCTGTTATTTTGTGAGCTGATGATGACTTATTAAAGTTGAAAGCGCTACTGTGAATTTGTGTTCATTTTCCACTTTAAATTAGTGCTAGTATTTTAACTTATAGTTTCATATCTTCAAGTGGAAGTTCCTTGGTAATTTTTATTATTAACATAAGACACTTTATTCTCTTCCCCAAGTTTGCAAGTGACTTGGATCTTATAAGGATGGAAATGGAAGTCTTTGTGTAAAATCTGTTTACAGTTAGTAAACAGCTTAAAATGTTCACTAAAGTATGGATTGGCAAAGAGCAATTCATTTATTTAAGCTTATGAGAGAAAAAGTTGTAGTATTGCACTTGCATGTCATCTGGCTGAGTGTGTTGAACTTCTCTGCACCTCAACACTCATTCTTTCAATGTTTTTAGGTATGCAAATAGAATGCTGCGGACCAACAAGTCTATTCACTACACTTCTGTATTTATTAATATCCTCAACCCATTTTAAAATAGCATTATGGGAAGGAATCCTGCCATGTCTCAATGCAGCAAACTCATGTCAAAAAGTCTAAAAGTCTAATTTTATCTCAAAATACATCCACACTGCAAATACACAGTGTCTCATTGACTAGTTCTAAAATATTTCAAGATAATATTATGACAAACATTGTTTATTATTATTATTTTGCAACAGTTTATGCTATTATTATTCATTTAGCCTGTTTCTTATCAATTTCAGATGAAAATATCAATTAATTTTTGAATTTAAATCTAATGTGGCAGTAAACATATAATCCATTGTATTTTAGTTTGTAGTTTTATTTTTTACTTAAAAATCAGAAAATTTTCATAAATATTTATATAAAATTTATCCATAATTTTTTAAAATTTTCTTGAAACTAAAATTTTCTAAACTTTAGAATTGAAAAATTGAAAATGTCAATAAGGGTCTTATTTCTGTAAAACAATAATTATGGCTTTTATTATGATAATTATTTTGTTAAATAATTCATTTATTTAAAAGATTAAATTGATTAGCTTAGCATTTTCAACACAACATTACTATATAATCACTGAGCAAATTTTCATGAATAGAATAATATTTTCTAATTAAATTAGAATTTGTGTTCATCTAAAATAGAATTTTTCAAAATATGATCTATGGCCTAGTACCAGTCCTTACAAAAAAAATTTTTAAATATTGGATATGCAATTAGCAATATTTAAAATATTATTATAAAATAATAATAAATTTCTTCAATAATTATAAATATAAAAAACTTTAAATAATGTAGTCTTCAGTTCCTGCAGCATCATTGATTTCATTAGAACAGCAGACTGCTCATCATAAGACAATTGTGATATTCCTGGAAGAGATGTACTCTCTGGGCCAATGTGATTTTGCCACATCCAGTGAGGACGTTTTTCAACTGTAGTGGCTTTCTTGGCATGAGAAACTGGTTATGTGATCTCGGATGGACTGCCTTACCTCCTCCCAAATGGCGTGTGGTCGATTCAAGTGTTTTCCTCTACCATCTTTGGTGATAGGATACCCTCTCTCATTTTACGCTGCAACGTTTGAAGATGGCGAGGCGTTATGGTGTATGTATCAAGAATGGTTTTCCTGCAAACCTCCTTATCTAAAAGTTTATATTCGAATGTGGAAAGGTGGCACGATATGGCATCAGATTTTCCTTTCTTCCGTTTCTTCAGTTCCTGCAGCATCATTGATTTCATTAGAACAGCAGACTGCTCATCATAAGACAACTTGTGATATTCCTGGAAGAGATTACTCTCTGGGCCAATGTGATTTTGCCACATCCGGTTTTCTTGCATTTTTCCGGTTCGCATGATCTTTCCTACAAAATAAAAGGGAACAAAACACAGTAGTTAAAAATGGCATTTTAAAACTGTATCATATAAACCTCAGGCGTAAGGCTCTGCTTAGCAATGTATAGCATTTTTCCGCTTACCTTTCATGGGGAGGTTTCTCCGGAATTTCCTTGCCTTTCCTGGTCGTATGGGCAGCGCCAGCATTCCTCAATCGCTTTCTCTTCACATCTTTCCATTCACTGACGTTTACTTTCCTTTTTAACTTCTTATTCCATGATTTTACGGCCGCAGGGGATAAGAGCATATTGGTGTCCGCCATTTTCAGTGAGTCATTCAGCGTTCTTCCACTGAAAGATAATTTGCATACGACACGCATCGCAAATTGTAGCCCTCAATCGGGCGTATTTTGACATTTTTTATGTGTGTGACTGAGAGAATAATCCTTACATTTTTTTCACATCGATAACTACAATTTTGAAATAATGTAACATACATCGTTTTTCGAGTAAGCACTTCAATTAATGTTTTCTTAACAGACAATTGTTTAAAATTTTTAAATTCTAACTTCTAGAAAATTAGAGTTTTGCAAATGATTTATCAAAATTAAATCTTTTCAAAATTATGGATAAGTTTATGATCAATATTTGAAGAAAATTTATAATCAATCACAAAATATTCAGCACATAGTCTTCTATTTTAGAATTCCGTTGCATTGTGAGATGTTGCCTGAGGATGGATGTATAACCGAAAACGTTAGCAAAGTTTTTTTAAATAAATGTTTCTTTACTGCAAAATAGTGCTGAATATTTTGTGATTGATTTAAGAGTTTAAGCAGTTACGTAGTAAACCTTGAGAGAAAATTTATAATTTTTAAATAATAAAGCCACAATGATTGGTATGTTTATTGCGACATTATTAAAAAATTTTTTTATACTTTGCAGCATAACAGTTCAATATTGATGGCAAGAAATAGATTAAATTATAATAATTATCAGAAACCAGTATAATATTCATTAATATATTTATATTAATGATTTAGAAATAGTTTATCATCAATAGATAAAATGGCAGAAACTTACTTATATTCAAGAGCAAATTAGAAATTTTTACTTTGAAATTAATGGAAAATGAGTTTTCCATTTATGAATTTTTGCCTAATGAAACTTATCTTTATAAATCAAAGGAATCTATAATTAATGAGAGTTCATGAGTTGACAAAAGATAATGCATTAATCAAACAGACTGAAAATGATTTCAAAATGCTATAAATTACAACCAAAATATAGGTATATATCACATATGAAACTGTATTGTTTGTGAAAATTGCAACATAAAAAAAAAGACATGAATATTTAAATGAAATTTATGTCACAGATTACTTATATTACATTACAAGAGATAACTGATTAGTTTTATAGAGTTGTACACAGGGATGGATTTAGGCATGGTCTTTATGGGCTGCAGCCCAGGGCCCCATTCAATCAAAGGGTCTCACCCACTTTGTAATCAAAAAAATAAAAATAAACTATTTAAATTAAAAATTTTATAAAAAATAAATTATCATAGTTATGATAATGCCATGCTATTGGATTTGAATAAAATATCAAATATCAATGTTTTAAATGACAGTAAACAGTAAATATGGCTCTGTTGGTAGTCGGTAAAATTTAAGAGTTTAAGCAGTTACGTAGTAAACCTTGAGAGAAAATTTATAATTTTTAAATAATAAAAAAAATAAAAATTAATAAAATATACTGTATCATTTGTCAATTATGCAAATAATGTGGCAATGTCGGAATGGGAGTGCAAATCTAGCTCCTCTAAAGTATGTTAGTTTAGCGTAACTCTCACTGTTAGATAATTTGGTTTAATTTAGTAATTTAGTAGCTTACTAAATTAAACCAAATTAACCAAACAGTGTTAGCCCAGGGCCCCCAAGTTAACAGTCTGCCTCTGGTTGGTCAAGATGTTTTAGACATAACATTCATTTCTTTATGCTACCATTGCATGAAATTGTTGTCCTTGCAGCATAACAACAGCCCTATGCCAAGTGTCGTAGTTTGGGATGCCATTGAATTCAATTCACAATCTCATCTCATACACATTAAAGGAATCCTGAATAGCTATATCAAAGTTGATTTGGAAGTTGAAATACTTTCCCTAGACCAGAAGTGTCCAACTTTTGGATTTTCTGGGCCACTTTGGAAGAAGAAGACTTTTTGTTCATTATATGAGATCAGAGAAAACACTATTTTTTTGTATGAAATCTTAGTGATCCTATGAAATATTTGTTATTTTTTTATAGCAGCAAGACTTATGAATAAAATAAGCTATGAATGAAGAAAATCCCATAATATTTTAAAAAATTATCGACAAAAAATGAAGTGTTATGCAAATTTTCATTAAGTAAGTTACATTGTATAATTAGTCAAAGAGTAACATAATTTTATTAAAATATTGTCATTATTTAATAAAATATATTTATTTCATGATTTACTTAAAATTTTAAAAATAAATTTATCTCATCTCAAGCTGAAATAAGATTTATAAAATAGAATAGAAAGTGAATTCATAAAATACAATGAAAAATAATCCAAATTCTACCAATACAATCCATTCAAATTTTCTATCTTTAAAATGTAATTTAAAAGCAAATTTCAATAATTGAAAAATTTAAGACCCATCATTAGAAACACATTTTCATTCAATAAATGCAAAAAAACTTTCACTTCAAATAAAAAAATTCAAATTCTTTTTGCTTCTTCTCATATGATAATAAATCTTAACAACAGCTCAAATTCAAGCAAAAGATTGATATATTTATTATTGTCAAAGACTTTTCAACTTAAAAAAGCCATCTTCAGTAACATCCAGCAAAATGACTAACAAATAGAACAAGCAGTAATTTAAATATCATTCATTTATATTTAAATTACTGCTTGTTCTATTTGTAAGTCATTTTGCTGGATGTTATTGAAGATGGCTTTTTTAAGCTGAAAGGTCTTTGGCAAATAATAAATATATCAATCTTTTGCTTGAATTTGAGCTGTTGTTAAGATTTACTTTCATATGCAAAAAACCAATCCACAATAGCTGTACTGAGTAAATCAAGATTGAATTTTTTTAATTGTTTTTTAGTACACTTTCATGGCAAGTATACACATCAATGGATCTCAATGGGTTAAACTGGAGAGCATGCTTTCTATTCTTGAAATTGTAAATAAATGAACAGATAAGCCAAGTATTTTCATTTTCCTTGGTAGCAAAGGACACTTGAAATATACCCAAAAAAATATTAAAAAATATGCAATGTATAAGGTACAAAAGTGCTGGACAAAAATAAAGCATGTTTTCTTTATCTCTCAGTATTAAAAACATTAGTAAATTATTTATTTATTTATGCTAATTTAAACTGCTTGTTGGGTTGCATTCAAACCCATCCTGGACCACGGGTTGAACACTCCTGCCCTAGACAATTCCTGATGCTATCTTTCAGCAAGATAATGCTTGTCCATATATGGCATTAAATGTCTAGGATTTTTTCCATGTGAGACAAGTATGTACTTCTTTCCTGGACTGTATGTGTCCCCAATTGAATATGAGAAAATAGCAGCTGATCCATCAGTCTTCTTCACTATGCACTAAAGAGTTCTGAGCATGCATAGAAGCAGTCTGACAGGACATTTCCCAAGAGGCAATTCAAGATCTCTCTCATTCTGTGCTACACTATATAGCAGCTGTTATAGTCTCTCATGATGACGTAAAGTACTGAATGTTACATCAAACATTTTGTATAGCTCTGTAAATCTAATCACTTGTACTTATATTATTAGAGATAAGTGATTCAAGAGAGATGTGAGCCATTCACATTTCATTTTAAACCAATAACAGTATTATTTAACATCATAGTACACGATGGGCCTTTCTTAAAAATATGCTCTGCATACGGGGGTAAATCTATGTTACCTATTACAGTCACTGACTGTTTCAGTTCCACTTGGGTTTTCCTATGGGAGTGTAGTTGGCTTTTAAAAATCCATTTTAATTTACTAATATGCTTTGCCCTTAATGTTTCTCTTAGTGTTGTCATCTCATCCTGGGTAACGTCCATAAAGGCGTCCACAAAACCCGCAGACAGATAAAAACCATAACCAACCCAGACCAGCGGAGGGATATATTACCGTATCGAATAACTTAGCTAAGTATGGTGTAGTCAAGAAAGTCGCTAAGATGACCAACAGGAAAGTGGCACCGTTAAGAGAGCAAACTATATTTAATCTCCTGAGGAATGAAAAGGACCCAAGGAATGAAACGGAAAATCAAGGGGTATATGAAATTTCAGTTACAGACACGAAAGTACAGCAGCCAGCAAAGTATATAGGTGTCACTACTAGAACCCTCGCCCAGAGACTGCAGGAGCATAAGAGCGACATAGCCAATGCTAGAACTACAACCATGTTGGCTTTAGAAGCATACATAACGGACCTAGACGTAAGATGGGAGGAAGCCAGAGTTATTAAGCATACAAAAAATAAGAACCAGGCATATACAGCTGAAACACTAGAGAATTTTTAAAAGAAGGAGACATGAAAACTTGTTGAATGATAGGACACCAGTAGACCTCCCAGCAGCCTGGAAATACGCACTACAACAAAATGAGAGAAGATGACGGAATTAGTATATGATTTCAACTTTAACCTTTCTTAAATTTATTGCAATTTTTTAGGTTTTTTAAAGCTGCTACGTCATGCTAAAATTTATTACGTCATCAACCAACACATCAGTTACATGGAGAATGCTTAATTAGAGACGATGTTCTAGAAGCTTCAATATATTTTTTCAGTTTAACTTTAAATCTGTGCAAGAACTATTTAAAGTGTTAGAATCAACGATATTTAAAGAACTCAGTCTGATGATGGTCGGAGGGACCAAAAATGTTAGCAGTACAGGTGAAAAGTACCTAGAGAAGAAGTAGTAACTCAACTGCAGTAAGTGCTATTAGTTATAAGAGTTATTAGAAGAGGTTAAGCGGTGTTTATTAAATATGAATTAATAGCAACTTGAGATGATAAATCTAGGAAATTAAATACTAAAAAGAGACAGATATAATAACTTTCTGATGGAATAGATCTGGAATTCAAGTACTGAATTACTAGCAGAAGACCCAATAGAAATGCTAGCCCAGAAACTAAACAGTATATCCAAATCAAACAACTTCCCAGATTTCCTTAAAGTTAACACACACAATATGCCCAAGGCTTTTCGCCTATATAAAGACTCATAAAAATCCAGTTTGAAGCTAGACCTATTGTCGAAAAAAAGATATTCCCCATTCTACTCTCTAGAAAAAGCATTAGCCTGTTGGTTTGATTTTTTTACATATAGTTCTTTATATTCATGCTGAAAAAGTGTAATATTCTGATTGAAAAAATTTACAGAAGAATAATCTGTTAATAAGCACTATATTTTTCTAAGTTTTAGATACTTCAAAATTTTAAGAACTGTTAAATGAGTATATGGAACAATGATGAAGTGAAATGAATCAAATGCCAAGTCAATAAGAATTTTAGAAATCAACAATGATACATTTGACAAATTATATTTAAAAATTTTATATTAAATTACTTTGGATTACATAAAAACAAGCACCAAAATGTTTAAGTTAAGCAGTTGTTTTTAAAAAGTTATTGATATATTAAATTACATTTTCTATAAAGAATTTATATTTATTAGTGAAGAAAACTTCATTTTATTATAAAATTTTTTAGAATTCTTACATCTTTATGATCTGTTAAATCTGCAATATGATTGAGAACCATACAAAAAGTTTCATGCCAAGGAAAACAGCTAAAAAGAAAGGAAGAAATCGAATAATTATTACAAAAAAAAATCTGAAATAAATATTATAATTAATAAAGTAAATACAAAATTATTGCATATAATTTATCTATTTTATCATATTAATGTAAAGGGTTATAAGCTCAAAGTGATTAATCTACAAAATCATATAAAGTTATTACACATTTAACTCTTAGCAGAATTTTGTGATTTTTGTATTTATTGAGTTGTATTTATTTATTTTCTAACAGTTTATTAGAAAGTTAAACTTCAATCACAGAATATTAATATTACAAATAAAACTCAAACTTCAGCTTTATTTATATCTTTATTCTCAATTTTATTGTTGTAGTTGATCAGCTTATTTCATATTAATTTCTCATAGATTACAGCTTTATATGAAATATTAACTGAATATTTAGTATTATGAGACTAAAAGTAAGTATAATTATAAAAGTTAATAT